>JAHZMV010000501.1:0-10202 GCA_027743765.1 Coecobrya sp. COE2
TGAACAATGTTTCAATATATCTTACAGAGGCAAAAATCTGACTGTAAAGTCCAAATATTTCAAATTTAGAAAGTTGATCTTGAATAAGAGCCATTGCCACAAAAATGGAAATCTGTGAAAGAAATACATGAAAATAATTTAGCATTCTTCAACTTTACTGTCTATAAAACAAATTAAATGATATAGCTACTGACCACATAGTAAAACGTACGAACATAATCATCTTGATTAAACAATACACCAAGGCACGGAATGAACAAAAGCCACTGAGAAACATTTTGCCAGTGTTTCCAGTAGAATAATTTTTGCTCGCATATGCTGTACACTATCATTTCTTTTACAATGCTTAGTATCAAGAGGCATATTGTTGGTGAAAGCAACATTTCGACGTTTTCTAAAATCCAAACAAAATCACCGAATTTGATACGTTTTGCAACTAAAATTCATACCAATAATACATTAATAATTAAAATTGATTGTGGTTGTACCACTACTGCAAAATGCCTGTCGTTTCTGCATATTGATCTGATCCAAAACAGCAGAAATTTTTCTGTATTCTGTCGCAGCGGCTGTAGCTACAGCGTCCTTCCCAGTCCATACGCCAACAGAGCTTCTTGCCAATAATTCAGTTGCTCTGGTCTGAAGAATGGTTTTGTTTGTTGTAGCAGCTCCACAGAATGCAATCAAAACCCATGAGTAATAAAACAAAAGCTTGAAAGGGAAGGGAAGTGACTATTTTTAAGTTAAGTTTAGATAAGTAAATACGTCAAGATAAATTTTGCAATATTTCATGGTACAAACGCATATAAATAATTCGGAGTGCTTACATGAAAGACAATTGAAATGTATCTCGGTATTTTGTATAGCTTTTCTTTCTGGTGAATGAATATCTGCACAACTGGATGTAACAAAATCTCATGGCTAATTGAATTACTTCTTCTTAGCCATACGGCTAAATTCCGAGTCTGATGGTATGTCTCCTTGAAGTTTTCGTAAGCCCCTACTACAGGTCTATTAAAAATGTATTAATTTGTTTCAAATAAAAATTAGTTTGCTAATTTCATTCGAGACCATATTATATACCTACTTATTTATATTAGTAAATAACGTATATGTATTTTTGTGTATTAACTATGGTTTACCCAAAATCACAATCCACCGTCCACATTAGTTCGTTCCCAGGATCAAGTTCATCCGTATTAACTTTTAAATGTGAATTAAACAAATGGAGAAGTTCTTTATGTGCTCTGTCGCAAACTAGATTGGCCGCCTTTGAACGGAACCTCTCGTCCCTGAAATATTAAAAAAATCTCACCAAAGATGATCCGATATTATAAAAACATAATTGGACACTTGTAAACTCTTACAGCAAATTAATGTCGGCATAGTTTCGAAGAAGAATGGCAATAAGATCCTTATTTTTTCTCTCTGAGGCATAATGCAAAAGCAGTAAATCCATCTCGATCCACTGCATTAACAAAGTTGTAAAGGCTGCCGTGGTCCACATTGAAATTTTCACACAAGGACAATACTTTTACAGCTATTGTTAGACCCTTTCTTGCTACCTCTGAAAATATAATATTCATTAACACAAATGTTTATAGATGTTTTATAATGAAATATAAATTTTCAATTATGTTGTACGTACTGCATTTGGAAGCATGGTGCAGTATCGTTTGACAGTTTCCATCCACTGAGTTAGTGAGATATGTGAGGTACTTTGTTTCATTTTCTATTATTTGAAGTGCTTTGCACCATCTACAGACACATTCGGAATGCTGTTCGCAATTTCCTTGTCCATTTTCGTTCACCAGTACTTCCAGAAACGATGCTACCGGTGTTTTTGCTTCCATGAGTTTACCAGCTTCCAAGTTACAGTCTACTGTATAACTGTTATTTGTCATTTAGTATACCAATCAAATGGTCAATTTCACTCTGATGAAGATCAGATTTATAACGTACTGTTTTTAAAACAAAATTTAATGAGCTATTTATACCAGAATTGCGATGAAACTAAAATTCTCAGAGCTTGAAATCATCCAGCTACATATATCCAACGATTCCCATAGACTAATTCATTTTTTTCTTTTAAGTGTTGATGGAAACTCGATCACAAATATCTAATGATTCCTTCAATTGTGGTCATTTTATCCAAATATTGAACTTTAATGTGTATCTTACGTTTCAGATGTTGGATTGGAATATCAAAATAGTGTGATTATTTCCTGTCAATATGTTAGCGTCAATGAACTATTTAACGATGGCAGACAGACAGTGGCAGACAGCGGAAGTGTGGTCCCATTGCATTGATTGTTACCACCGGGATAAATGTTATAAGACATCAGACATCATCCTATCTGGCGTTGATAAAAATGTAAACATTTCTTTGTTCTTGTAGCAAGCAGCATCATCACTTTTTATCGTGTTTATCTGCCAATTATTTATTTGCTTTAGTGACACAGACTACATCCTTGTTTACTTTGACAGCAATCAGGTTTTTATGATCGTAAACAGTTTTGATTTTCATGGAAATCTAGTTCTTCATATTTAGGAAAGCAATACAGAATGATAGACCCACTATGATTATACTTGTAATATGCTACACTTATCAGCATGAATTCACCTTGTATTTGCCGAAAGCACATTTAATAATCCAGTCCATAACTTAAATATTTAGCAATCCATTATCCAATGCATACAAGTCTCCCGAAAGGCGCTCATTGCTGAAGCATATTATTGTCTTGGAAATCGCAAGAAATCGTTTGAATGATTTTGAGTGATTTGTAATCGTAATCTCTCAATCTCAACCAAGCAGATTCACAATCACTATTATATGATGACAACATTGTCGATTCCAAATCACCGAATGGTTTTCAAAAATGTGGAACATTTATTGAAGTTTTGGACATTAATAGTTATTGGAAAATGTAATTTACATACATCTGAAATTACAGTGAAATTGATGGTTATGATGACAAAATGTAAGTGACGAAGATACAGTACAGTGTAATTCAACCGCAATTATTGTAAATGGGCTAAAAATTATGTTCAGATGAGTTATTGCTGTTTCCGGTTTTCATGTATGTAACATATTATTTTGTATAGGTAAGTCTGTTACATTGTATGAAAGAGTACATATTACAATGCCGGTTGTGTACTGCCATATCTAAATTAATCCAGATTTATTAATCTTTAGGAGCATTACATCAATTGCATGTTGTCCATATTTTAAAAATCCCGTAAGGCTTTATTTTTATGATTTCAAATTCAAGTGGCCATGGTAACGTTATCAATTAGGTTTCCAGTTTTGACATATTAGAAAATAAATTATACAAGATACAACACAAGATGAGAAACAGAACCTTCTTAACGTGCTCATGTAACCAAACTTTAAATAATTTAGGTATTACTACTACGTATTTTAATAGAAAAGAAATACTTTGGGATTGTGATGCAATTTATTCCAAAAACAATGATGAAATATTATATGATGCTTCTACGATGAGAATAACCAGTAACGGCCCGGAATTCCTAATATAATTCCTAATTCCGGCTGCTATGAGTCAAGTCATACACTCGGCACATTTGAGGTAATGGCTGCTGAGCCCAGGCATGATTACAAACGGAAATGGAGTCATCAAACCACGCTCCTGGCTGAAATTTATATTTAAATTTTAAAAATATGCGGACTAATAATCTTGATAATCTGTAAATATGTATGTATCTATGATTTACCCCGCATTCATTAGTAAACATTCTGTAAGATATTCCTGTTCCTTCAAAATCAACGCATCTGTAAAATCTGGAGCAGTTATTTGGATTTGTGAAGAATCCCTCTTGGGTACAATCATAACGCTCGTTACAGTTACTTTCCCTTCCGCCTTGGCCGGACACTAATGTGACGAATAGCATAACTATCAGTCCTGACGGTAAAAATGATCCCGATCGTATCATCCTCATCTTGTCTCGCCTTGAGTTGTTGAGCTAATATATTGGAATTGGTAATAACATAAAATTAAAATTTATCGTATATCTTTCCTTTCAATGTTACTAATTAAAAATCAAATTTGAATCATATCACGGGGAATCATGAGACAATGTGAGCTGATTTTTTCAATTTATGACCTGAACTGTAAGGGAAAAATTATTGAACATTTCACAATAATCACATGAGTTTGGAACTTACTGAATTATTAGAAGTAATTTGCAGTTACAGTTACAATAATGATGTAAAAAAGCCCAACAATTCTTGAAGTATCTCTTAGAATGATTATTACACAATTTTAGCCGAAAAAATTAAATGGACCACTTGTGGGACAGTAGCTCTGTTGAGATGTTAGGTCGAAACTGAAAAGGTATAAGATCCAAAAGCAAAAGGCAAGAGAACGACACTCAATAAAAACATTGGTATGTTGACGATAAAATTTTTACGGTCTTCTGTACCTGGATTAGGTACTGCTCTTTGTTCGGGAGTAAAAATATCTTAAGGATATATTATGTCGCTAAGAAAGAACCCCTGAAGGCCCATGAATTTACTGACACAGGGGCACTAACTGCTGTAATTCTCTTTTTCATCTCTCTACTTGTAAATACGATTGGCTAGCATATTTTTTAAGATTATGAATTTCCTGGCGCATCCACCGGGGGATCCATTTCTACTTCAACATTTTTATGTACCTAAGTGGAACTGCTCATTCAATACTACTTGAACTATTATCAAGATGGGATGGGTAGGCCAATCCACATTCTACCTTTTTTGTATATAAATATATCAAAAATGGTAAATGAACGAATTATATATTATAGTTGTATTTATGTTTTCCTTAGTTGACCGAAGCATTTTTCAGGTTTGTCATGTGTACCAGGGCCAACAAGTTATGGCTTATTTCTTATTAAAAATAAAACAAGTCATGAAAAGGCACTGGATTACTTTTTCAAGAAAGCTGAAGGTCGTTCCAAATACCTGGTAATTTTCTGGAATTTTCAGGTTTGTAAATAAAGCAGTTAAGCCTAAGAAGCAATCCAGTTTGGTTTGGATACATAAAGTTATAACTTTAACATAAAGAGATCATGAGAATTTCAAATTCTGAACTAGAGTATCATATCATCATGATTTTTTTTACTAAAACAGAATATTGTTTCGCCAGAAATTAAATTATTTGTATATAAATAGATACCTTCCGCCACACCGAAAACACCTGTAAATTATGCACTGACCACCAACACCCATTCCCATTCATAATTTACGAATCATAAACTTTGACTACACTTGTTATATGATAAATTAAATGTTCGATCAACGAAAAAACCTGTAAATTATGCACTGACCACCAACACCCATTCCCATTCATAATTTACGAATCATAAACTTTGACTACACTTGTTATATGATAAATTAAATGTTCGATCATGATCCCAAATGCATTTTATGATACATTATCTAAATGATGCATCTGTTACTTCCAAATCCAGCGAAATATCGATTGACTTTTACTTCATTTATTTTCAACTGATACGGCATGCTAAAAACAGTGATTATATTTTTATTGCATAGTAACTATATCTATAAAGGATACTTATGGCACATATTATTCATAATTTTATTATAAAAAATAAATACATAGTTAAGTTTGTCGATTAACTATATCTAGCTATTCTATATAAGTTCATCTAATAGGTTCATAATTTTATTTTAAAACCAATTATTCCATGCCACGTTTCATGTTATTTTGCCACCGGAACATATTCAAATCAATGGTACCCTTATTTGTCATCACCACCATCCTCCTGGCATCAGTAAAATGCACGTCACCGTATTACTTCCTTTCAAAAGTTTCATTGTACTTGATGTTTACGTTTGGTCATCTGAACTATACGAATCAGAATCACTTTGGAACTCCGAAACTTGCAGGTGAATTGTCGGGGGTGTTGCCATTATACTGAGAGATAAGCTCGGTAAGTCTCTTCACATCATCCATGGTCACATGCCTTTGTTCACTGGCACCTATTTCAATATTTGGAAACACCTTGGAGCATTTCTCCCGTTGATGAGAGTAGAGACCTCTAAAAGTAACAAATTTACGACCACATTCTCCAAGTGCATCTGAAAACCGGCATTCAAACATCCTTCTATTTAAGTAGTTGTTTCTAAAAATGCATTCTTCATTTTTGTGTTTTCTGTGAAGAGAAGCGCTGGAAAACATTTTACCGCACCCACCACGGTCAATGCTACATGTCCAAGAGGTCTTCCTAAAGAAGCACTCTTCCGCTTTGTGTTCGCTCAGAGCACTTTTGGATGAAAATGTTCTACCGCATCCACCACGGTCCGAATTGCACCTCCACCGAACTTTTTCTTTTAGCTTTTTACACAAGTACGAGTTTCTATTTTCAATTATATTGTTCGCGAAAGTATTAAATGAATTGAATGATATCCCGCTTATGTTTTCGGGAGTCGCAGAAGCCAAAAAATCTTGTGGGTGTCGTCTGGCCAAATGTTCCATGAAAACTGATTTCTCGTAAACAGCATTACAAAATTGACACCTGGAGTATTCACTTTCATTAGAGTCATCAACTGAACTGCTCTGTTCCGGAACGCCAGTGGTGTTTGTGTAGGGAATGTTGGTGGAAGTGGAAGGAATATTTGCGGAAGCGTAAGGAATATTGCTGGAAGTGGAAGGCTGTGGTGAAGCTGATCTTGGTGATGGCGAAGTGTCTGCGTCACTTGAACCAGAGTCCACCGGTATCGTACTATCAGGTTCGTCTTCTGGAATGGAAATATCCTCATCATCAGAATCGGAAATTTCAATGGGCTCACTATTCCTGGAACCTAGCAAAGTAATTATAATAGGTTACAGAAGAGTCTAACAAAATGTTAGTAGTTCATTCACAAACGGTATTTTTTTACTTTGTAGTGATTTCTTAGCTTACGTTTCTTACTGCGGGTTTTCCCTCTTGTTCCTTTCTTATTTCCTGTGAAGCTAGCTGTTATCGTATCCTTTTGGAAAGCTTTTCGAACAAACGTTCCTGACGACCAAACCTGCATAAATATTGGTTAAAACGACCAAACCTGCATAAATAATTTTAAATATCCTTTAACGGGGTATTCATTTTGTAATAGAGATGATTATGATAATCAGATTATCTGATAAGCATCATTCATGATTATATGATTACCCGCTGCTGTTGACGACGAAAAAGGTCATCTTTCAAAACTTTGTAGTGTTCCATTATCATGTGACAGCGTAGAGTTCGACTGTCCTGGGAAATGGATCTGCAGATTGAGCACAAAAGTTCCTCTCGCTCCTGTCCAGATCCCATAAGTTTGAGTACTTTACTTTTTCTCGTGGTTAAGGATAAAACTTCCCTAGCAACAAGACTTAAAAGCCTGCTCAGATACATTTTCAAATTTTTTCCTAGCAAAAAATACTTCGGGGTGGACGTCGGCGAAATGGCTTACGATTGCTGATCTGCTGCGTGATTTACTATAATTTTCACAAATGGTACAGCAATAACCATTCTCACTCCTGCCTTTTGTTATCCGGTTCACTATTTTACAGTGTTTCAATAACAGTTTTGACAACTTGGCATTGTTGGAAAAAATCATTTTTTCTGTTGAAGAAGACCCTAATGGAATTTCAGCATGTTCTTGTGGCATTGTTGGAATTTCAGTGTCTTCTGGCGACATTGTTGGAATATCAGCGTCTTCTGGTGACGTTGTTTCAGCTACAGGCTCTTCGGCTGGCTCAGCTTCCATATCCAAATTATCAGTACCGTCGGTTGAACAAGGAATTTCGTTTCGACTTTCCAATCGGTATAGTTCTACTCTAGGAAATGTCGTTGACAGTAACTGTTTAACTTTTTCAGAGCCTGCCAGGAAGAAAAATAAAAAAAATTTTAGAAACGAAATATTAGCTTTATTTTAAAATAACATAATAAAAATAGTCTTTTCTTGCATATTTCTTTGGATCCTTGTCTGAGCTGTTCCATCAAAGATGTTTCCACTGGATTTACACAATCGGAAATCATTTTCTCTTGAAACCTGTTCCACCGACCGTACGGTTCTGATTCATCCTCGGACGCTACTAAAATTTTATGAAATTCCTGAAGCTGGTAGTCTGTAAGCAGCCTTGTCACTTCCGTCTCACTCATCATTCCAAACAGTTTATTGGCAAGGGATGAGCATGTCACACAAAGCATCACCGACAAATCATAATTGTCTCTTAGAAAGGACGATTCGTCTTCATCCGTAATATTCATTAAACTTTCTCTTAAACTGTTCAAAAGAATTGAAAATGGATTGACGTTCATGTTGTTACAAATTGTCTCAAGACGCACTTTATTCTTCCCGTCATGGTCATTATTATTTTCACTTGTAGTTTCCTTCAGACAAATGAAACAGACTCCTTCCAAATCCATCACAGAAATTTGAATTGAAATATGTATCGAGATGACTATATTTTACACTGTGATTAAAGATATTATGTACCTTGAGAACATTTCATTGTAACATTCAATTCACCGATGAAAATATGATGGTAATGAAATGAAAAATATTCAACAAGGAAGTAAAGAAAATGAGATTTTGAAAATATAGGCTTGAATGTGATCTGCTTTAATTTTTTATAAATACAATGAAGGGATATAGAGCAACAGATGGAAATTATGTACCTATGACCAGCTTGCTTGTAAACATACTGATTCTAATATTAAGATGGAATATGAGGTCCCGTACTTGCTACGGTAAAATTTTATATACACAGAAACTGGTTATGTACGACAAAAAAGCAAAGTAAAGCAATCCAATCAGTTTAGATAGAACACTTGTCCGGCTTGTCGTCCTTGATGGCTTAGATTAGTATAAGAAAATATAAAAAAATAGGACCAATGATCCTGTAAGTGTAGCACCGAAAATTATTACTGTTTTACGCTTATGAAAATGCTTTGGTTGATTTGGTGAGTAGCGTTATATGATTTATACCTTTCAATGTTTATTAAAAAATTATAGTTCAATTCTGAATTGTTACGCGCCTTAAAAGATTTCTTTTATTTTGACATCTAAACAGGAACAAAGGAATGCTTTACACCATTTTATTGTATAAACCGATTGATTCATATATATTATGCAACACATGAACCCATCATCTTCATTAGATAATGTACAAATTATTATAGGAAGTGATTTGACATTTATAATTCTGTTTTGTCTTTTGTTCCAGTACTTTTGTTCCGTAGGCTTGTATCCGGCAATACTGGCTTGTGTTAAATGATCACTCCACAAGGTATCCCAAAATTGCATGCGATCTTTTACAGATTGCTCAATTTCTGCGGGTCCTGCGTTAGCCTCGATTCTGAACCATTTCTGAGGAGTCACTCCATCAATCTCCTTTTTGGAAATGGATTTCCACCTGTTGAATGTAGCAGTTCCCCAGGAATGCTTTGGCTATGGATTTTTAAAATTTCAATAGTTAGGTCTATGATGGTAGTTAGTTACCCGTGAATTGCAAAGGAAGCCCAGAGGCGAACAAAGTTTTTCGAGAATTGTTCATCTTCCTCGGTTTCTATTTTTAATTCACCACCGTCTGCACCCATAAAAATGTCACCGACTTTACCACAATCGAATAGATGCTGAAGATCGTCCCCATGAGCTGACTCTGCAATTTTAGAGCAAGAAATTGTTACATTGGATATTATCATTTTAACAATGCTTATCTGTATGTCACTTACTTTCTGCCAGTTCGCCAGTAACATGGAACGTCATTGCTGTCAATGAATGTGGCCCTCTGTAAGCATACTGATATAAGTAAACAGGATTCCTTTTTCCTCTGGAAGCTGTCTCCATAGCCGATCTGTACACGCCGTGAAGAAACATTTCATCACTGAAAAGGTTGGTCAGTTCCACAATTGTTTCCTGTGATATTTCCTTATCCCCGAAGTAAAACTGCCTCACTTTCTGAGCAATTTGTGTCTGCTCTTCTTTGGAGTCTATATATTTGTCATAGTCCAAACCTGAGGGTGCAACTCTATCCCAGTCAGTGTTCGCCTCTTTAAGAATTTCAGGATTAGAAAGTAGAATCCCAGCATACATGGAAGCTCCTTCATCCTCAGTAGCACCCACCATCCAAGGAATTTCTTGCAGCTTGCTATCTTTTCTGGTTAGGATTGATGCAGGTGGTTCGGATTGGAATGGGGTCAGATTTGATACA
>JAHZMV010000502.1:0-65714 GCA_027743765.1 Coecobrya sp. COE2
TTTTGATTTAGAGCTGATGTCCCTTAGATGCTATATGATCTTACCATGTTTATTAGATCTGATACGTCAGGAAATTATAAGACTCTTTTTCATTTGGATTGATCAGGATTTAAAAAGAATAATAGGCAATTATAGGCTTCTATTTCAGCCTTTTTCCTTTCTTTTATGTCAGGGTTTTCATAAGACATATTAGCTACTGCAAATCAACGATCATTACATTTAACATATAAGTTCCTAAATAGTAGAAACGTCACGAATACAAACAAAAATGTGGACACTAAATCCTGTAATGCATTGTACCTAGTGAATCCCATGTTCTTTAGACGGACACACTTCAAAGGCAGATTGAGTTGACGATTAATTTGTTTGAAGAAAACGATAAATAGATCTAATAGCAACTTAGATATGGTTGGTACCTAGTATAGGTATACACTTTGGTCATTGATTTCATACTACTAGTTACTAACTTCATTAGTTAGCTGATATGTTACATGCAAAAGTAGAACTAAATCAGTATCTCATATACGTAGTGTACCTATTCTAAAACTGCCAAAATCTCATTCATTCATTTTCCATTTCCTCAAACCTTTGACATTTTGTGTGATGTACTATATCATGGTATAATATTCATTAACGGGATGTACATCTTTGTTCGCGTGCTACGAACAAGCAGTCCCTTCGGAAAGGAACGATGAAAGTGAGGGAATTCTATTTCCACTCAACTGTACAAAAAGCAAAGACAGAAAGAAAACAGAAGAGTACAGGAGGACTGGCAGTTCCTGGTTTGTTTATTTTGGTGAGGAAATAAGATTCCATTTCCACAATGAGATTATATACACACTCGTACTTTTGTAGAAGGAAAATGAGATTTTTCATTAAGTTGCTGGACAAAATCAACTGGGAGCTTAAAAGAAACCCTTTATCTGTCTTGGGGGTCAGCATGACGTTGAGGTGAATTTTATAAGCAAAGGGGGGACCCTTGGGAAAATTCACCTAAACTTCGTCCTGACTACTGGTGTCCAGGGTGAAGTTGGGGTGCATTTCACATGCAAAGAGGGGACCCTTAGGAGGACTGGCAGTTCCTGGTTTGTTTATTTTGGTGAGGAAATAAGATTCCATTTCCACAATGAGATTATATACACACTCTTACTTTTGTAGAAGGAAAATGAGAGTTTTCATTAAGTTGCTGGACAAAATCAACTGGGAGCTTAAAAGAAACCCTTTATCTGCTTTGGGTATGAATGTAGTGATAGAGTAAATATGAAACCTTAATTCCTGCTGTCAGTATATACGTAGTACGGTGAATAAATATAATATAAACTAGAATTGATATATCTCATATAGTATTTTGGTAACCTTATGCACATATTAATCTAAAAATGTATATAATATTTAAGTATTAGTTCAGCTAAAATAATACGGATTTATGTAATATAATAAATATTAATTAATATAGTAAATTTAATACTACGTCAACACAATTGAAATTGCTCATCTTGCCTTAGCCTTTGCCTTTAAAATAGATGAAAAATTAGGAATATTGAATTTAGATTTGCATTTAAAAATTTTGTTGAATAATTTTAATTTTCAATAAAGTTATTTTAACCGATAATGGCCGTCTATTGATTACTATGTATTAGTTATTACTCACATGAGCAAACCAAGGAAGAAAGCGTGCATATATTGTACATGTACCTATGTAACTTCTTGTTTGAAATATAAAATCATTACGTGAATAAATATGATTTTGGTCTAAAACTTGTGGATACACAGTCATTATAATAAACGCGATATACAGGATTCAGCATCATTTTTAGCTTGCGTTTCATCAGTGGTTTACAAACTAGAGTGAAACAGTATACATGTATTTATTTTGTTGTCCCCTTTTCACATATTTAATATCACAAGTCCAAATATCGATGTGAGAAGGGTGGGAGAAAGAGAGAAATTGAAGTGAGGACAAAATCTTCACTTGTGTATTGCACAGTTCATAATATGTATAATGTTCTCAACAAAGCTAACAATACTGTTCTCGAAAAACCGAAGAAACATCTCAAACTCAATACATGATTCATTCGTCTGATGGATATACATTTTTCGGTGATGCTTTGAATGGATTGGTAGAATTATTAAAGTAGAGGAGGAGTTGAAAAAACTCCGAGACCGGCCCCGGGTTTTATCATCGTCGTCGTCAGCATCATCACCCCCGTCGCCGTTTGTTGTTCAAGTTGAAGTATAAAGTTAAAGCGAAAAGTGAAGAAGAGAGGAGCAGTGTAAAAAAATGATGATAAAAAATCTGAAAGCTAACAACAAGCTTCCAGCAAAAGTGGTAGGTAGTCCACATAGTCAGCTCAGCACACAGTCGTATAAAAACAAGCTTGTGAGCTGGAAAAAATGTAAGTAAAGTAAACAGACTTGGGTATGAGTTATATTAATAAAACCTATCTTTGCGTGTCTACTAATACATACAAAAAAGAATATACTGACGGCTGTAATAATATTAATGGTTTTCCTTTCTCGTTCATTTTAGCCTTCCATAAAGCATATTTTGTTTAACTTTTTTCTTTTTTTACTTCAAACTTTCCTTACTTTCATCTTGCTTGTTTTCTCTTTTCACCAAATTCTCCTTAGGATGTGCTATATGTTTATAGTATGATTGTCATTTGTATAAATGGGTTTGCCTTAATCATTTGATTATGCCTAGAATTTCAAAAATATTATTTGTATTACCGTTCAATAAAAAGTTAATCATTTTGAAAGCAAAGCCATTCAAGTTACATAGGTATACAATATTTTGTAATTTGCTGTACTAAAATTATTTAGACAAAATTACTGGTTATGTTATCGTTGTAAGTAGTAATAAATCTCAATGGCTTTTATTCGTGAATGAACGGAAATGAAAACAATAGAAGAAAGAAGAACAGATAGAAATTGAGGAATAAAAAAGTTTTATCATATTGGTAGTGTGGTATAGGCACTTTTTAATTTCTACCTGCAAATGCAAGAATATTGTCTTTCATTGTCAGCAGAGCAGTGGCCATTATGCTTTATGTCCTATTTTGCCTTACGAAGTGGAATCTACGTAGTCATGTCCATGTGCATCTNTATGTTATCGTTGTAAGTAGTAATAAATCTCAATGGCTTTTATTCGTGAATGAACGGAAATGAAAACAATAGAAGAAAGAAGAACAGATAGAAATTGAGGAATAAAAAAGTTTTATCATATTGGTAGTGTGGTATAGGCACTTTTTAATTTCTACCTGCAAATGCAAGAATATTGTCTTTCATTGTCAGCAGAGCAGTGGCCATTATGCTTTATGTCCTATTTTGCCTTACGAAGTGGAATCTACGTAGTCATGTCCATGTGCATCTTTTAATGGTTTTGTATAAGCAAATGTTATATGAATTACAATTATATTATTGTTATTACATATTATATGTAATGTATATTACAATATTGTGGTATATATGGTATATATTATGAAGCCGTTGAGGTACCCGTACAAATAGCCAAACCACCGCAATTTTGATTTAACAAAATGGTTAGAACTGAGTTATTATGAAAAAAGATTATGTTACATAACTAATGTATAAAGTCAGTATGGGAAGACTTATACTAATATAAACTTAACAGAAAACTGGAACGAAAATAATAATTTTGTTTCCTAAAGTTTTACTATGTATGATTACCAATCCAGCATTCCTTCCTAACTTCAAACAATTTTATCTATCAAGATTAAATTCCATATATGATCTCTCGGTTACAGCTATATTGTCCTAAAGCTTTGGTGGATATGTATGATGTTGACGTAAAAAATGGATGCGTTGAAGTTGAAGAGTGGGTATAATGGAAAAAGTAATATTCTGCTCGTAATATTGAGCCTCAATCCGAAACGTTTGTAAGAAACAGTCAATATATATTGTTTCCCAAACGAGGCGAGAGTTGAACTTCTCTAACAAGGTATAGGTTTCTAATCTTATAGGATAAAAGTTTGTATAAAATCCATACATGTATTCCTTTATCCGTCTATAAAGTTACATATAACATAGCCCTCTCAAGTAGTTGCAAGCAAGTTGTAGTTTCGCCTTTTCACTTTATAAATCCAACTTTACTTCTTTCGCTTTACTTCTATTTTCCATTCTAAGCATTTTTCTCTTTTTTTTCTCTCTCCCACTTCTCAGCTCTCAAACGAACTGAACCAATCTCTTTTCAGTTTCAGCTTTATTCGTCCACTGAAATCGATTTTATTCCCAAAGTCTTTTTTCTTCGTCTTTCTGAAGAAAAAAAGATAATGTTTCGGATATTACTTCGGATATGGGAAAAAGAGACATATTATAAAAAGTTTCATCTCTCTCGTTTTTTTCGCCCAGCCAAGTGAAGTGGAGAGAAAAGAGAGAAGAGGGCTGCTTTCGCTTGTTCATCTATTCTACACTTGTTTCCCTCTCTCTCATACACACTTTCTGCCTGTCTCTTTCCTCGTGGATGTAATAATATATCAGAGAATTCACGTTTTCCTATAAAATACTATTTACAATACCAATACCCCACTTGCTAAAACTTCGTCGGTGTTACTAGGCTCAATTCGGAATCCATCCGCCATAATTCTTTTTCGAGAATTTTCTTCATTCCATTTTTTCAGTCTCCTGTTTTCTACCTTTCCCTTCAGACTTTCATATTATTATATCAGTGTATTTATCGAATCGGAGAAATAGTTATGAAAAAATATGGAAAGAGAAGGATGAGAATGGGAGAGAAGGATGAGTATGAGACTGGAGAAAATGGAAAAGTTGGAAAATATATTGCTTATTTCATTATGGATTATGTTCGCAGACTTGTCTTTCTTGTTCACCTCTCTTTCTCTCTCTCTCTTACAAGAATAGAGAAAAACAAGCATTGTTGGATGGCAGAAAAACCAAACTGCTGCTAGAGATGTGGAACGTCATAAATGAGAAGAATGTCGCTCAAACAGTTCCCCTCTTTCTTGTCGTGTACTTTCTTTGATTGGCTCCTATCCTACTATCATTTCTTTCGTTTATAAAATATTTCAGTTACAATGCTATTTATATACATTTTCTGTCGCCTTATGCCCTTCAATTTCCTTTCGCTATAAAAGATTGCTTTAATATTAAACTTTTGTAATTTACTTTCTTAATGACCATATCAATCGAATTGACCCTGGGTAATATGTAATTAGTATCATGTATAACACACAAATATGTATGAATACAATATCATTTTAATTTTCACCAGTTTTCAGAAGCAGAAAGAAAGGGATTATATTAATTGTTACGCACCCGGAAAGAGTGCCATTTTGTAAAATGATGTGGCATAATTATATAACCGAGATTATGGTATTTAGAGCTAAATAGATCATCCATTACATTGAATCCAGAGAAAAACTGTTGCGACTTGAATAGAAAACATGACATAAGTGAAGGGTAATTTTGACTTGTGCCATATTACAAAGCAACCCTATTATTTAACACCCTTTTTTACCCCTTCTTTTCACCTCTACTTAAAACAGTCAAGTTTTCAGATTTCCAAAAAAAGCTATTGCCGTGTTCATGTGTGCAAATGCATACCACAAATCATAATACAAGGCATAAACAATCCTTTAGTCATTTTGGTAGGAAGCTTGTACAAAATTGCCTTTAAAGGATATATAAAGTAAACATGGTATTTTCAATATGTCAATCCTTTTTAACTAGAGAAATTGGCCACTTGATAAACTGACAACCGAAAAATCGAGCAAGGATCATTTTTATACGGAACAAAAAAGTCTCCTTTTTATAAAAAATGCAGATAGTCCCGAGAACTAATGGATACTCTATTAATCTGCTATTTCATATAATACATTAATATATGTGTATATAATAATATGTCAAACGCATTCTGCTATGGATAGCCTATATCATCATCCTAGCAATGAATTTGTTCACCGCTTCATTATGAAAACTATGACAGAATGAATGAGGGTTTGATTTTTTACCGAAAAGTAGAGATATTCTTTCAGAAAATTAGGGCTCTCGTTTTTTACTCTACTGGAATAATAAAAATGTGAACAAAGAGATATTGTGTATGTGCAAACCGAACACGCATGCATAATGCGAACTGAAATGGTATATGCCTGTGTGTACCTGATTATATTACAAGCAGTCAGTAGCAATCATAAACAACAATAATAATAATTGGCCAACCATCCTCAAATTTTCCCCCAAGTTTTTCTCTTAAAAAACGGAACAAAAAATGAATGGTTGAAATTTCACAATCCCATCCTTGAGCCCTCGGCAAATTACCTTTTTTCTGGATAGATTTACTGATATCTATACCATTTTTTACGCGTTTTGTGGAGAGAGTCCTTCATTTTTTACCGACAATGCGTTTTCACAACCACCCATTTATATTTTGGGTCCCTTAACTGGCATATCTTTCCCTACTCATTTTTTATAAACCATAAAAAACGTATTGACATGTTTCGTCACAAACAAGCTGTCTGTTATGAGCGTGCCCATTGTTTAGTTTTTTGCGTTGATAAATCGTATTTTGATTGTTGGTAATTGACTCATTTTCATGTCTATTATAGATCCTGTATACTTAAGGCCATGAAATGCTTAGTTTGGGATACCGTTTTTTAGAAATAATGTAATAATTTCGTTATTTTGTAATTGATTACTACTACCGTGTCTACTAAAGGCATTTATATTAAAATGACATTATTAACTATGAATTCAGTCGAATTATTTAATTTAGTCGTTCATAGAGGTCACGTAGTTAAGTGATTAGTTATTGTTCACCCCCATTACCATACAAAATGTACTTGGACCTATTTATGATATGTAACTAGTTATTATTCAATGCACAAAACAAAACTTGTAAAAATGTTCAATGATGAACTGATATTTGAAAATTCTCGTTTTATCCTATGTGGATAATTTATATTTACTCAAGTGTTTGCATATACAAATCTACAATGTGTACTATTAAGTTGAACACATATTTAAACTCTATGCAATTTATGCTCCTGCACCCAAAACTCCGAACCACAAAAAATTTAATTACTAACTTACAGACAAAATTTTGCCCACAACAATGTATTGTTAAACTCTAAATATTGTACCAAAATGAGTCAGCATAGTGGGCTTGAAATTTTTACAACATGGCATGAAATGAAAATGTTTTTGGTTTTCCACACTTACAGCCTACTTCCTACTAAAGAATGATTAAGCATAAAAATGATATATGTGGAAGCATACATAGTGTTTCCCTTCCTAATCAACGAAGGGGTACTTGAATGATAAATTGCTGCTTTAAAATGTGTTAACAACACCCAACAAAAAATGAAAACTCATCTTTACAAAATAGAAAAATTCTTACCGCTGGATTGGCTCGAGCCACCTGAAGATGAAGGGGAGCATGTGCCAGGTTCATCTGATAAAGATCCTGTTTCTGTCATTTTTTATACTCAAACGGTGGCTTCTTGCAAACCACTCGAAAATTGAATCGATTTCCTATGATGACACCTATTTATCTAAACACTGAAAACTTTCTACTTTTTTATTTTGGCTAACACACAAATATATCCTCTTTGCAATTACACAAAAATTTAAGCAGAAAAATAAACTTTGCACTTCTCTCTGCTATAAAGAAAGGCGAATAGGCAAGGGACACACAAAAAAATAAAAGGAAAATTTACAAGAAAATATGACAGATTCCCCCTTCAAAGTAAATCTTTAAAAAAATGATTTCACAAGGAAAGAATGATTTGTACTAAATAAGTTGATGAAATACTTGGCTCCCTGACACTTCTAACTTGTATACGTTTATGTTGGAAGCTTGTTTGTCAATGATGCACACGGGAAGGTGGTAGTATTTCACTTTTTCGAAGTCGAATGCAAAGTAACAAGTTGTTGTTCCGTGCCTGCTTGTAATATTCTCCGAGAGTTTCTTCACACTAGACAGAAATGCACGAATCCTGGATGAAGCTGATGATGTGGATATAATAAGGAAGGGAATATCCGTGAAGTGGTAAAAAGAAAGGGAATGAAATCTCTGAAAAAAGCAAAACGTGTGACATATGAACGCAGACTCTGCACGAGATTCCTGAAAAGGGCAGGATAGGATTTTGAGTTGGCTATTCTCAGTATTCTCTCTTCAGATCAAAAAGACATCTTCTGCTGTTATTGTGTTGTATTGTATATACAGTCGCATGCTTCAGGCTTTACAAAAGTTGAAAAAAGGGAGAAAAATATGAAAACTAGAAAAAAGGGAAGTTGTGCAAGTCGAATATATAATATTGTAGTGGTAAATGGAACGTAGTAAATGGTACTATATGGCCACTAGTGTGCTTGGTTGGTATATAGAGGTGATTCTTCCAAAGAGAATCTGGCAAGCTGCTGAAAATATTCTTTGTCGCTTGTTAACGAGCAGAGAGAAGTTTTATTGTATTTTCACAATATTGTAAAGTGAAGTGAAAAAGTATAGAGATTTTTGGTTCAAAACAAGGATATTATGTACCTATAATACAGAATGTGTGTGTAGAGGGATTCCCTACTACAGGGAATCAGGAAGAGAGCGTATAGAGATGCGCATAATAATTGTGATGGAGCTAATTCCTCATGTTTTTCGATATTCACTAATACAAAAAAATGTATTTTGTTGGTTCTCTTTCGACTTTAATAAATAATGCTTGGATGGCCTAGGGATGAAGTGTGTGGTTAAAGCGGATACGATGGAGCTCATTATCAAGGTATACGTACAATATAGTGTATTCATTTTGTGTATGGCATAGTACAACATTTGCATTGAACTTTTAACTAGAGAGACTTTGATCTTTTACTTCCCCTTTTACAATTTCATCCCTTACTACACACTCTCTATATCCATTATAATATGTTCACTCCTAAACACAATCATGAGGGATGAAAATTTCCATGTGTGTGTCTACATTTTTCATTTCGATATTTTCCTGGCTTAAGATGTCGTCTGATGCTCGAATGTAACAAATTTGTACAGTCAAGATTTTATAAAAGAAGTAAAAAAACATTTACTTTTACAATTGAACTTAATTTTAATTTGTATTAACCATTTACAATAGCCTTAACATGGGTATAATGAATGAATGAATGAAATGTATTTCTTTTTTATTGTGTTTATACAAGGGATTGGTAGATAAAAAAGTATGTATAAACAATTGAGCAAATAATAGAGGCTATGTTTTGGTTGTTTGTTGTTCATTTTCTGATGATTACCTGCTCCCTACAACCCTTCCCTTACAAATCCGATTTGAAAAATACTATTAAATGAAGAATATCTTGCATGAGAGGAAAAAATAATAAAAAAGCTAACCCTCAAAGGTGGTGATGGAGCATGTATAATTGTATAGCTTTAAAAAGTAGGGGTGAATTCGGTGGGTTGAACCCTTTCATGATAGATAAAGTGATAAAAAAGCCATTCGTGTTGAGTGTTGAGCAACACCGCAAAAAACACACCCCTTCATAAAACTCCAACCCTAAAAGCTAAGATAAAACTGGGAAAAGTCAATATTTTTTACATTTTTTACTAGTTGATCGCCTAAAAAACTATCCTAAAAATCCGGACAAAAAACAGCCCTTTCTCAGGTATAACGTACACCCCTTTCCTCTTTATAAAATACCGAAATTGTTCAACCTGTAATTCCCTCAACTTGTGCAATACCAATTTATGTACATACCAATAACTTTCCAAAAGGATATCGCCTTTTAATCTTAATCTTTGCTAACCTAACCAAAAATTGACACGCCACATTTTCTTAGTGTTGCGATGCGAATGTCGTAAATGTTACAGGAATTTCATTGTAACTCGATGAAGAACGAAAAAACATTTCTAAGAAATTTGATTCAATTGTCATTGTAATCGCTTTACTATTCATAGTTACATACACGGTTTGCTTTTTTCATTCTCAAAATTCATTGTCGGTTCATCACAATTATCAGACATATCAATGAGGAAATATTAAACCATAAAAACGTTGCGTTGAAGCTTGATACTTTTAATTCTGTTCAATTAAGACATTATTTTTAAATCCCTTATTTTCCCAAACTGAAACGCAGAGCACTTCACAAGTTTATCTTCACTTGAAAATATAATTATAATGAAAATATCATTGAGCACAACAATTTCACTAACAGAATTTTTAATAAGGATCTTCAGTAATTTAAATTATGTTTTATTTTTCTTATGTATATTGAGAATAATATGCGGAATGTTATAACTCAGAAACAATTGCATTGATTTTAGTATTACTGGTGGGTTTCGGTCGGAATGCACGTGGATTTACGATTGACAACACGATAAATGGACCAGGATTTAATTCTTTGCTAGATCTTCAAAATCATTACCTAAAAGCTGATGACTAATGCTGAAAACAAGCCCAATTTGTCAAAATGGCACAAATGGACAAATGCAGAGATATCTTATGACTCGTCAAACCGTTTTAAGGATGAAATTCTTGAACATGGTTAGCTGGAAATTTTTTTGTAATAATAATTAACCGGTAATTGTCTATCCACTTGAATTTTGGATTTAATCAATTCTGTATATTATTTTCATGATAGAAAAACGTCGGCTACAGTTACAAAATTCCTCACTTGAAGGAGAGCATCCGACCCTGTTCAATAGAAAGTATGTTCACCATCTCGTGGGTAGATATGGAGGAAAACGAGGAAAGCCATCATCTCAAACACATTCTGGTATAGATGAATTAGTCATCTCAAAAGAGAAGGCAGGCCCTTCCGTTCAGTTTTGGAGTAAGCGTGACACGAAAGCACAGACGGTTCCACGTACTACAAATAATAATGGAAACGAGGCCAAGAATAAGAGAGCAGAAAAATATGCCATGATGGATAATACTTTAGAAAAGTTGCAACCAGATCCACGCTGCGCAGATAACATAGGTTTATGTGCGAAAATTCCGCTTAAAAAGATGGAATGCATTTTGCATTGTCAATTGAGCACTCATGCCCTATCTCAATCATCAACAAAATTTTTATTTCGCTTGTTAAAAGTATACGCAAGCTACCCAAAAGTGTTATGTCCGACATTTGGTAGGATATATAATGAGATACCATCTATTTTAAACCAGCGTCAGCATCAAAATTCTCTCACGGGATTTTTGGCTGGTGTGGGTATCGTTGACCAGGCGCCTGTCAACATAGATTTTATAAAAATTTCACCATCTTCATTGTTCAACAATTTGGTAAAGTTTGGACAAGGAGAGGATCTTGGGATGGTGAAGTCAATTTTAGATACTGCCGAAACAGCAGCAACTGTTCAGCTCTCTGAACGAAACTTTTTTCCTTCTATTTATGGAAACCCATTGTGTAAATTAGCTCCTAAGGAGGGTTGGTTTGCTTCCATGATTGATGCAATGACGAAGCATCCAACCTTAACGGACATATTTTTGAGGGGTTATTGGATTTTAACGAGAGCACTGAGCTTGGATTTGCAATATCCACTTGATGGATTATTTGTTTCATTGGTGTATTCGATTAAACTGATGGCAGGGGTTGATTGCAGCATTATTGCGTATGCTGAACAAGGGAAACCCTTCAAGTGTCACCAACCTCCACCAATCGATGACATTTTGGATGATTATTCTCAAACTTCAAAGGATGATGATGATGACAACGCATATTCTTGGGTGGTGTGCGGTGCGCATCAAGTAGAGATACCTGAATGGATTCAAAATAAAGAAGGGCTAAACGGTAGAAGCGATGTAAGCGATTTGAGAGAGTCAAATTCTACTTATACAGACGACGAGAAACTTGTGGGAACACGCTATGATGATTTAGACGTGTTCCCAAACCCAGACGAGATGTACTCGACGGAAAAGAAATAGAAATAAGTTTTTTACGAGAATTGTCATATTTGTCTCTTTAACCAGCTTGTGTTGAATTTTGAAATGGAATTTAGCTTTATTTTGACCATGCATTGATAAACTGAAAAACTTATCTGGTGTATACCTATGTATTGCATTATGTATTTTATTTGGCAATTAATTAGATTGTAAATACTATTCATTATAAAGTCCACAGTGTGTTTTTCATAATTTATTCTCATTCAAGGCGATTACCCAAAGTTTGTAGATTTGCTCCATTCGAATTGAACTGAGAAACGCAATTGTACACTATTTTGCGTTAAGATAAGCCACATACACTTGTCTCTTGAAATATTATATTGCATGACGTATTTAAGTTGGGGTGTTGTCCCAAAATTCACAATTTACTATAAAGGAGGGCCTCGCATTAACATCATTACATGCTTTAATTTAGGTATCAGTGAAGGTAAAAGTATTTGTGCAATGATATCTAGCTCCATGCTTGTGAATTTTGTAGTAAATTTCTTACAAAATGATATTGATTAACGATTACATATTATGCTTGTAAGTTTAAAAACAATGACCCGACCCGTTTCTCCTTCAAGGATAACAGTTACTAAAAGAAGCACCCTATGCAAAAGATTTAAAATTCATATAAAGCAAAAGTGATCACTGCATCAAAACTGTGCTTCATCTTTCATTTTGAATACGATGGGGAAATTGTTTCAGTCGTAGTTATGCATGGCTTAGCACTCGTTTTGAAATGTTAAAATGCACCAAAAATCAAACTTAAATTGCTGAGTAAGCGCACCCATTGGAACAGAATCAAAATGATTTGCAGAGTCATAACTTGAAAAGTTGGTGCATGTCACAAAGTCATTTCAGTCACGAAAGTTTCAAGATTATCAAGTGACGCCAGTATTTCAAAGTTGTTTCTTTGCTTTGTAAGAAAAATTTCGGTGATCCGAAACAAAAAGATGAAGTTCAATTATTGCTTGGGGTTCTTGTTTATTGGTGTCGTGTGTGTGTGGTTTAGCGACATTTCTGAAGCATCCGGCAGTGTAACTACCAACGGTACACTGGAAATTGTTGAGAATTCGCCTAAATCCACTGTTCTGTACCACATTGATAGCACAAAGGCTGGCAAGGGTAATGTGATACCGATTAAGATATTATTTGTTTTAGAACCAAGCGTACTCTCTTAACGACTAGTTAAAAATTTTCTACTGGGCAACATTTATTTTTAGGAACGAATCATGAAGGCGGTTTACAAACGGAGGAATCTCGACCCCAAGGAAGACGTCAAAGTTATAGTTATGGAGGCACCCAGCGTCCTGTTTCTTATCATGAGAGTTATAACTCTCCCCCGTACTATTACGAATCAAACAACCCCCCTCAAAGTTACCACCACGAATATCATAGTCCCCCATCTTCATACAATGTCGATTACAACGAACGACCTAGAAGTTACCACCAAAATTATCAGTCTCCACCGCAAAGAAGTCAGCATAGAAGTTCCTACAATAATCAAGACGGCAACGAGTATCACGATGGAGACGAACGAAGCTATGGGAGTGACAATAACGATGATCATTATGGAGGTGGATATGGCGGTGACAATGATAGTAACAACGATTATCACGGTGATGATGACTATGGACATTCTCCCCCTAATAATCATGGTGGAGAAGGACAGGATGACTACGGCAGAGTCAATTTGAACTATTGATTTACAACATCCATACTAATTTTAAAAACAATACCATAATACAATATATCTTACTTACAATTAGT
This sequence comes from Coecobrya sp. COE2, assembly GCA_027743765.1. NCBI lineage: Eukaryota > Metazoa > Arthropoda > Collembola > Entomobryomorpha > Entomobryidae > Coecobrya > Coecobrya sp. COE2. Next base: position 13,650 of record JAHZMV010000502.1, read on the forward strand.
TTCTTACTATAAATTTCCAATAATCGTGATAAAACATTTTTTAAACTTTACAGTAAATAGTCATAAATGTCCTTTTGAAATTCTAAAATTTTCTACTTCTGGCTTTGACTAATAAGCTTTGCATGACGTAACCATTCAAGCATATCTTTGGCAAATACATACCTACCTGGCAAAATTTATTTTATAACATAAATAAACCGTTAACGGTCTCTATTCATATTCCTACAATCTCGAATCTTAAATTAGGCCAAATATTTTCGCCTTTGTCAGCAAAATGTATAGTATCACTGGTGGTGCATGAGACGCAGACGGTCATGTTAGGTAGGAAAAATACATCTGCAAATTAAAGCATTAGCTGATAAACCAAGACGTAGACATCTTCACTTTTTCCACTTGACTTCTTTCGCTTGTAACAATGCAGCAAAAAAGTCTTGTTGCATTTTAATTTCGAAGCCATCGTTGCTGCTGTTATCAAATTACAAGAGGAAGTAGTGTACAATATTTGATTGGCTTCGCACCGTTTGACGCATACATGTCACTCACGAAACATTAGGCCGTGAAACATGGTGCATTACATTATAAATTGAGGTTGATCAATTGTGTTTTACTTTCAAAATATCAAATTGCACTTTTGCTTTCGAAGTGTGCCTTTGCCTGTCATATATTATAATATTATGCTTGTTTGCAAATTATTAGGCCTTCGTTGACAGAACTGACAATGAGATGATATAAAATGCGATGATGCTACTTTTGCTGTTAATCCTTGTATGATGATTCCCTTGCAAATAGTTCACTCACACACGACGACAGTAATTTGTAACTTGTACAGGGATGTACCCTTTTAAACCTGAATGAAATGAAACAGCGTCAACTAAAATTCGTTTATTATAAGCAAAATTTTTATAGCGCTACTTTGAGTTTACACAGTTGAATAATTTTTGACACGATTAACAAACGATGAAGTAATTTCAAGAAAAAATCTTTCAGTTAAAATCACCGATGAAGTTGGCCATCCGTTTCACTTCTCGTCAACTTACGAGACCTAGCACACGATCTCATTTTTACAACCGTTATTGCGTACACGAACACGCGCATGAAAGCAAGAAACTTAACACAAATCTACTAGAATTTTGTGCATCGCTTTGTTAAATTGGTTCCAGAAATATGGATTAATAGCGTATGAGCACATGTGCAAATCCACTGAAATATTATTTGTGTGAAAGTTACCCCACGTTAAGTTGAATCATGGTGCCCCGGTTCCTTGTACTCATTAGTACAATGCTGCTAGTGGGAATGGACGCCGTTTCTAACGCACAACAGCATCAGCAACAAAGGCAGCAGCAAAATCAACAACGGGGTGACTATTTCCATAATTTTGAAAATGATAGTGAGAAAACGTATAATAATGTTGAACGTAAGATTTAAGCCTCTTTTCAGTAAATAGTTGGGCAAATACTTTGAGAAATTTGAAAATGATATAATTTTTTTTAAATTTCAGATCTAATAGCTGCTGCCACTAGAAATGCTGGAAGACGCTCGGGGAACAAGAAAAGTTCCAAAAATTCCGATGATGATTACCATGTAGTTTATGAGTCTAAACCAGAATCTTATTCAAACTCATATCATCACGAGGACAAAATTAAAGAGGCACCTCGCTCATATACATATGGAAACAGTAGACGTGGTGGTAGCGGTAGCGGTGGTGGGGGTGGATCAAGCGGATACAACAGTAACAGACGTAATGATAACAGAGGGGGTGGAAAACAATACAATGAAGACTATGACGATTACGGAGACAGTCCCCGACAACAAAAGTCTAAACCAAAATATGTAGACGACTACGACAGTTACGATGACACGGACACGAGACGTAGTAAAGGCTACAATAACAATGAGGACTATGATAAATCTACCAAAACAGATTATCATAAAGCTGGTGAGTTGAATGATGACTTTGATGATTTTGGAGGGGGTGGAAGCGGTGGCTACAGGAACCGAGGTTCAAGAGGTGGTAAAGGTGGGCGAGGAAGGGATAGTTATTCCAATTCAGACAGGGAGTCAAGTGACTCAGATTATGTAGATGATGGTGTAGGATTCTCCTCTGGAGACTCTTCGGGAGGTGGAAGAAAGAATAGTAGAGATCGGGAAGATGACCCTTTGGATAGGTATGAACAAAGGACAAGACAGGCTTTGAGGGAATATGGAACATTGGATGGTGGATCGTTCTTGTCGGCAAATTCTAAACGGAAGAAGTAATTGAACTAAACCAACATAATATTATTTGAGTTGCAATAATATGTTATCATTGTTTTGTTACCAGTTTAAAATAAACTTTTTGGGCCATCTAAATTGAATGTTATATTTTTATAAACTTAGTTCGTGAGATGTACATAGTATGACTGCATGTATGCACTTGTCCAACTTTAACCCAGTACCAGTGGAGATGTATTATCATTGTACAAAAAAACAAAAGTTCACCTTGTCTCAAACGTAACTCGGAATTTATAAAAAAATATAATGAAGTTTAATAATTTATTTTTATATAAACCACATTCTTAATATTGCAAATAATCCTTCAATTATAATTTTTAGCAGTAAGTTGCGATTAATAATTATTAAAACTATTCCCACAAATATTATAAATAAAAGAGTAAATATAGAATTATCTACTAATAGAACACACACTTTAGTATAGGCTCCCTTTATCTCACTTTGTGACCAACATCAGACCATCATGCCCTGCATTAATTCGTTCAATCTAGTGTTTAATTCCTTCAAGTATCCTGATTAGTAGTAATGATGGAAAGCGGGTTCTGCAAGGTGAGCCGTAGCGTAGTAAGCTGGAACAGCAGCTACAGCAATTCCAGCCGTGCTTCCAAACCTACGAATGCCAGTATCTACGGAGCTGGCCCATGGAGCATGAAGACTTGGTGCTTGATATCCGGTGCTGTGCAAAATACCTCCGTGGTACGTCGCAATTCCGGCATACGCAACAGCGAGCATGGCAAAAAGAACAATGAACTGGAATATGAGAATAATAGAAAGAATAACAGTCACCATTTATTATATTTAATTTTCACAATCTACTCTTGGAGTTCTGTAAACCTGCACATTTTAGTTTTAAAACTTACGTGTTTCATTTTGAATTTTTCTACTTCCCAAAGATGGTAAGATAAAAACTGTTTTAATAATGTTTTGTAGAGAACTGAAATTAATAACTTGTCCAGACAATCTATAAGTGGAGAATGATGGACAAACTATTTTGATTCGCCTCTTTATATGCAAAGGGTGCAAGACTCAAGTAATCCGGAACTGACTAATGTTCGTAACTGTATGAGGAGTTTCATTCAAAAGCTATAGTTTTTGTTCATGATTGTTGAAACTAAACGGCCACGCCACAGTGCTAGGATCATATATAGGTAAATACATTGCAAACTGTGTGATCAAAGCCAAGGGAATATCAAGAGCCATCCAAAGTCAACAATAGGAATGGGAAAGAGGTACATTTCATTGTTGTTACTCTTCATTTTGATTCAACCATCACATCCAAGTATAAAAACGTTGCATTGATCATAAAACTGCAAAAAATACAATAATTATGATTCCTACCAGCTAATGAAGAAAAATCCTTAGAATGTGAGAACTTTTCGTATATAAATTGTGTTTTATACTGACATTATGGCTACATTCACAAATACATACATAATAAACCTAAATACATACATTTAGCAGAAGCTCTTGACTTATTCCGTGTTTCGCACAAAACAAATTGTTCTGTCCACCTGTCCGTCTGCATGTACGTAACATTAAATTTCCATGCATGAAATTTTCATTATCATAAAAAGTGACCAGCTCTGGATCTCTGGACTAAACACCAATTACATCCATTAAAATTTCGTAAATTATCACTAACACTGATTAACGGGTCTTTGCTTCGGATCATCTATTCTAACTACATTTAAATCTGCTCTGACTACTTGCCAATGAAAAGCAATAAAAAATTCAAAACTCTAGTTTTCATTCGATATTCGATATACAGATATAACTAAAGCCGCTAGTTTCTTTACAAATTAATATCATTTCCGCTACTTTCTTAAATATTTTGATTCTCATACGTTTAGGTATTCATATTTGTCTGCACGTCATCGTCATGCTAACAATAATTCTCATTCTAATTCTAGTAATCTATAACCTGTCTTGCTCATTGATAGGTAGTGATAGTGATTCAATGAGACTAAACTACAAGTTATGTTACGCTACGCAATATTACTAGCCACATCCTTTGTTTAATGTCAAGAGAATTTAGTCCAGTTCGGTCTGACATTCCATCGTCATGGTGCATTTAAGGCGTATACCTAGATTTATGCACGCGGTGAACTTTACCGTGGGAAATTAGAGCAGTGCAGGCATGCACTAAATTCATCATAATAATAAGATTTAAAGGAACAGAAAAAGTGTATAAAATCATAAATTTTGTGATTCCCATATAAAAGTGAAACATGCATGAATAATTGGGTCTAGAGTTTTTTTTTACAAACTCTGGTAGGTACTTACTTTATCCGTCATTATGTTGCAGGTTTTTGTACACTAACATGTAAACTTGTAAATACTATGCGATTAGGACTATTCATAGCTAATCTTTTATGTTTTAAATCCATTAGGAATTTCGATTTCATTTTTACAAAATCTTTAACAGCCTTACTTTTGGCGATTCATAACTTTGATGAACAATCAAAATCAACATTTTTGTGTAGTTTGTATTTGGCTTAATCCATGATCAGAAGAAATGGACATCATTTTAGACTTAAAATATGTCATTAAATATGGGATGTTGTGTGTAATATCACAAAATTAAGTCATTAATCAAAACCACAACCTTTGCAACAACATTTAAAGGTAAACAAGCCATCATCGCTCTTGTAAACCCCATCATCATTAAGGGTCTCTTAAATGTCTTGTTAAATTAACACAAACAGATTGAAATCAATTTGTTCGTTAGACTCCCAATATAAACTTTGAATTAAATTGCATATAAGAGAGAGTCGGAGTCAGACGCATGTCCTCATTAAAAATTCTTAATTATTTTTTTCCCTGTCCTTTCATTTTCATATATATGCTGGCAAATTTGAAATAAATTATTAAAGTAAAATAAAAGGAATGGTGAATCTAAAATCAACTAATTGTACTAACTGCTAACTTAAGTGAGAGAATAAACTTCAAGTGCATTACATTGTGTTTTCTTCATTTGCTGTCTAATTAGTACATTACGGTGTCATTAGACTATGTTTTTATGATTATTAAGTCATAAAACTGTTTTATGGCATGCTAAATTACATTACGAAAAAGTCATAATAAGAATAAAAATCCTTCTGTTTTTTAGATACGCCCTATTCTTGTTTTTTCTTACTATAATAATCCAGCAGGGAAACTTAAATGCACAAAAATATTTAACCAAGTATAAATGAAGGATATAGTGTGCTACGTTGTTTAATGGATATATCTACATATAAAGCTACATCACGGTTGATCGATGTCGTATTAGAGTCTAATACATTGTTACATAACTTCTTTCTAGGTTACTTGTTAGTTAAAGATGCGCTTTATATCCCTTGCTCATATAAATTAAACGCTTTTCATTTCGGAATTCTTCATGCGTGTAGTTAAAGTTGTGTGAACGCACGTGCAAACTCATCAATGAATGAATATACCAATTGTTACAATTACATCATCACACCTGTCAATAAATCCTTGGTTTTGTTTGTTAACATTACAAGCGCAGTATTAGTATATAGCGCGTTTTGTGTTCGTTTGTAAACTGAATTCAAGTTTTACATTCTAAAACCAGTCAACGGGAACAACGAGATGCGTCATGTTAATAAATGCATGCGTTGCTAGACATTTTTAAATTCCTGTAACAATAATATAGCATGAATAATTGGTTCAGAGAGTTATAGTGATAAAAGGGCGATGAAAAATCCTTTCCGACTTGGTTGAGGTTGAAAATAGTGATCTTGTTAACAATTTTTATCATCTTTTGTAAGCGTAATTCTTATACTAGCTTAGCTTCCTTCTTTCCTTAATTTCATATCGCCTATGATACCAATACTGAAATGGTGTATTTTACTATTAGTTCCATTTCAAATTAGATTTTTTATGTGTTGCTGGTAGGCAAGGCGTGAGAAAATTTATAAAGCTTATTTTTCAATTTTAATGGCAGTGGTATATAAGACAAGTCACCACAAAATAAAAAAAATATGATGGGATGAGACATCAAAGTACTCCTTTATTTCTACCTGTAGGACTATAACGTGGCTGATGCATCTATATAATTTTACGCATATTCGTGGACTCCCTCAGGGAAGGTCGCCATGCACGTTGATGAGAGAGAAGTGCAAATGACGCATTTCTGCTTTACACTACCTTAACAAACTAGTACTTTAATGTCTGCTTTAAAAGAGTTTCACGATGGGGAGGAAGATTAGATACATAATATTATATTCAATGCTTCAATGTGTAATTTCATATTATATGCTATATTTTAGTTCATAAAAATTTTAATTGTTGAAATTAAACTTTTAAGGTCTTCATGGATACTTTATGTAATATATTGTAGTCAATTTATGACTGAGATTGGTCTTGTTTCCGAGATGGTCAGAGATAAAATTAACCGTATTAAGTACACATTTTGAAGGAGCTCGTGAATACATGCAATGCATGCAGTGCAGATATTATCTGCAACTATTGAGGCGTTAGAAAATATGTTTCATGTTTCAATCCAGACTGTTTAGGGGTATCATTAAGAATAACATTTTGTTCATAACTGATAATGATAATACAAACGTCAAATGGCAAGTCAACACCTAACACATTAAAGAGCAAGCCAAAAGACCTGAAGACATGGCCAAGGGTAATCTGGCAATAAATCAAATGTAAATAAAACTCAAAGCTAGATTTTGTAGCTGTTTCGTAGTTTAAAAAGGAAAATTAAATCGATGGACTAGTAAGGGAGAATGAAGTGAGAGCAATTATGTGGTAATTATAATGACAGGGGCAATATTATTTTAACCCTGATTATTATTGAGGTAATCAACTTATTGAATCGAGTTGCCAAACAGGTACATGTTTCTTGAAAAACATAGTTTCTTGGGTTGTGCAATAACTTGGAAATATGTTCTTTTGCATCTTTTTTAAAAAAAATTTTAGCACTTTTTAGCGTATAGCGATTTGTAAAAGTGGCTGTCCGTTTAAAACACGGTTAGGATTTAATTGATATAAATTAGGGATACAACTTTATAGATATTCATAAAATCATTGTAAATCTTAGCAGTACATTTATAATGAGGAAAATTCAACTAAAAAGGAGATGAGACAGAATAAAAGAATAGTAGGAATCTCAAGTTTGTTGAAGTGCCTTGCATGCCCGAATTGTTAATTTTAATTAACTTCTTATTTGAAAATTTCTACGTAAGTTCCAGTGTCCTGGAATAACTCCGCATCGCATTCATAATATATGACTTCACTCTAGGCAGCCTAGCCAAATCGACAATTGAAACCTGATTCAAACTGGTTTTCTATTGTGCAAATAAAACTATATGAAATACTCACAAACAATTTTTTTGGTTCGCAATTTAACTAAGTATCGACAATTTTACTTCGATTTGTTGTAATTAGCCTTACACTTTGCGCCTGATTGCATTGCACGCCAATCTAATGTGAGTACAGGTAGTAGGTATGTACCATTTGAACTTTTCAAACCACTTCACCTTATAATGAGACAAATGATAGGAAATAGAGATTAATTATTAAAATACCCTAGCAAATCGCACTGATTGATAAGATGAAATGAAGGGAAATTGATTGCTATTTATCAGAGATAAAGATATAATAAGAATAACAAGAGGTCGTTTATTCTTAGGGTTGTTCCCATTGTTTTAGTTGACGTTGAGTAACAAGACGTATTTCCAGTACATGCAAATCTTTGAAATTGGCATTGTATTGAAATTAGTTGCGGATCTCTTACATACATTGTTATTACGTTCTTCACTTAATCTTTGTTATTGTCGTTACCTTGATTGACCGTCACCGTTATTCTATAATTAATCAATCGTAAAAAATATTTTTGGTATATTGCTCAAAGTAACTATATCATGGCAGAAGTAAAGAAATATTCATAATATGTTTGTGCTAACTATATAGTTTATGATAACCTGATCGGCACTATTAACGACATTTGGAGTTGATCCAAATTTTACAAACTTTTTATATAGTCATATAAAATATTAGTTAATTATTTATATATACCAAGACTTTGTTCGTTAGCGGCCGATATCGCCAATAAAAATGGAAATTTGCTAAAAATACCAGATTTTCATCGATTACACTCATGAATATTGTAGAAATGCTGCTATCCTTCCCACCCACAATGTTTTCATGCAAACATTATTACTTATTTTTCATTCATGAACAGTATAATGTTTACGAATTGACTGATTAACGGCCATACCTTGTAGAGAGGGATTTAATATGAAAATTATATTTACGTGTCTAAAGTACGTTTTTATATGGATGTTGAAAAATTAGTACTACTCATTAAAGCACTCTATTTTACCAAGTATAAATAGGTATACACTACAATTTACTGTAAAAAATTCATACAAGTGGTAACTTTTTGGGGTAGATATTCTTCTTTAGTTTGCCCCTGTGTGTGGAATTCGTAGAAACTTGAAACTCCGGGAATCCTCACTATATTTCTGCACCCCTTAACATGATTTAGTAGTACATAGTAAAATTCCAAATTTTAGCATTACATTATGAAAGTGCATGAAAGCAAATAAATTGTTTACATAATTGTTTCGTCAAAAAATTCCGTTTAAGAAACTGCCACCTAAAAAGAAAACAGATAAACTGAATAGGTAACCATTGTATTGATGAGAGTTTTCACGGAGTGTGCAGAGATGGCGAATCTGAGTCCTTTTCTTTTCTGTTCCCGTTCCAGAAATCCAGTGTCTCTGCACTCTATACACCATTACGCTCAGTTGCTAATGCATTTGAACAAAGACTTTTGGCGCATCCTTACTCTCCTATTTAACTTTTAGTGGTGATCGTTTTGGATTGCATGCTCATAAATAATTAACCGAGATTAATGTCAAAAACCGACATATTATGCAAAATATTGAAATATTATTTATAGCAAATAAAAACATCTTTTATACAGAACCAGCATCATATGATGTTTATAACAAAGCATAACCAACAATTCATGTAAAACATCTTTATTTCATATCATGAAATGTATTATAAGATACATATTGCATTTAGGAGCTTATAGTTGTACCGAAGTTTGTGTTTGCAGTTTTTACGTAAAATATGAACAACCGTTCCATGAAATTAAATGATCAGGATGTACTATAAATACGTAATACCTTATACCTTTTGAAAATCATGCTAACAGACACAAATTCGTCTTAACGTTAAGTTAATAAGTTAATAACCTATTGGCGGAAAGAGCTAATCTTTAAACCATTTAAACAGTCTCTGTGGTTATATGATAATTTAGCAAACCAGAATTTTACACGAATACAAAAACTAAAAGAATCTGCTTCGTTGCCACCGTGAAGTTTTTTATGCTGACCGTTGTTAGTTTTGGTACATGTGTACAGGGAAGCTGAGAAAGTTTTCTCTACCGCCGTCGCCGCCATCAACAACATTGCCGAGATGTCGGATGGATTTACACATTTCACAGAATGTGTACCATGTTCAATACTACCACTTTACTACACACGCGGGGAGGGCGACGAGATACGAGAGAAGACGAAAGCATGGGAGTTACCATGGTTTCTCCGCCATTTCCTGGATCGTTTCAGCGTTTTTCTCCTCTTTTGTGTGTTTCTCTCTCCCTTTCATATGATGATCATCTTTCTCTTTTCTCTCCTTCTCATACACTTGCATAACGTTTGTAATCTTTTCTGGATCAGACGGCATACCTTTAAACATGCACACACACCCGTTTAAAACTTCCTGATATCAGCCATGCTATGTCAAGTTGGTATATGCATCGTCCTATATACCAACGTGCACGCTATAACCTATAACAATAACGGCAGTAGACAATACACAGACACTGAAAACATTGTGGACGTACGACATATTTTTTTCGGTTGTGAGAAAGAGGATGGAGAACTGGAGAAAGTGGGTAACCAAAATTTTTACAATGTATTTCAAGTATCATCCGATATTAATACTTGGTGAGCAAGGCACATTGCATAAAAATCTTAAATAAAAATCTATTGTGCCTACACGGAAAAGTGAAAAGCATGCACACAACTCTTCGTGATACATGTAGTAAAAACGTAATGAAAGCTGTATGCGCCTTCCCTCTTCTCAAAAGAGTTTCTTCAATGAAGCATACCTTGATACCTCACAAGTACAATATTCATGTTCTAACCACCATTACTGCCACCACACGCAGTCACAAAGAAGTCAATATGATACTACCGCTTCAGTTGGCTTTGAATAAATGTATATTATACGACTCCTGAATAAAAAGAATGATATATGTATGTCTGCTTTATTCCGTTAGAAGCATTCCGGAGAGTCATTTATAAGTGTACTCACATGAAAAGTTTTCTACAAAAGTATTACCATATACCATACCACTAGTTTTCTTTTTCTTATGCCCTCTTGCCAAACAGACTTTCTCTTCATGAAGAAAAATGTGTTTCCATGCATAAATTTTCTACTTCTCTACCATTTTGCAGATATGAGAAAATGTGATACTTAGGTGTACAGAAGATGCAATTGTAATGATGATGCAATGTATTTTATATTTATAACCATACAATGTCAAATAACATAACATACATATATATTTATACATCTTATATTTTAGAAACTTTTCAGTAGATTTTTTGTGGGGTGGTTTTTATTCCTTCATCATAATATATCCTGCATACCTACGCTATTTTCCATTTCAAACAGGAATTCCTACGGACAAACTGATAAAGGGTTACTGATGGGCGCACGAACCATATATGAACATGTGGCGTGTAATATTCTATTTGTTTTATTTATCTTAACTACTGTACTGCGATGACAGTTCAGATTGAGTCGGTTATTGGCTCGCATAGGAACTTATAGTCTTTAAACTCACCATGTCCACATGTCTGAACCTTTTCATATCTGCCCAAAATGGCTCAACCACTACTCATCAGACAGATCTAAAAAAGTTGATGGCGTAGGTTGCTCGAAAGTAAAAGAAATAATGATATAATATTCACTTTCAACATCAATCGACCTACAACGCAGTCCACACATATCTATGTATATTATTTTACAATGAATTTTAAAGCTTGCAGCAAGCATGCAAGTTTGATTTGTCATAAACTGGTTTATTACTACACCAAATAATATGCAAAATGATACATGTAAAAATGTCAGGAATGTGAAGATTTTGACTACATTCTTATGGATATTACTTTTTATTATTTGTTTGAAAGATATAAATGAATAGTTATGCTTGCTGTACGAGTGTGAAGAATGGCATGAAGGGACAATTGAATGAAAAACATGAATCACAGGAAAATAATAATAAGAAAAGGTGGGAAAGCAAAAGCATTTCAAGTCTGGACGAAGAAGGAAAAACACGAAAAGCAACGTGGAGTTCTTTGTGTTCTGCTTTCTACTAATGCAGCTGCTTGTGAAGTTTGAAAGTGCTGTGCTGGTAACAGCGGTTATCAACAATATGTACTATATAGTACAAAAGTTGCATGTATTATGTATTCATACTTGTATAGAGCCTCAGTTCTTTGTGCTCATTGTGAACATATAATCAAGACACAAACGATTTAATACGATAGGAATGGATGATCACCATATTGGCCTTCGTTCTTTCAACAATTCTGCATGGCATGGTGGTGCAAGTGGTGAATGTACTGATATTTCTCTCTGTTCCTTCATTTCTCTGTTGGATTCAAACAGTTGCTGTCATGTATCCTTTGTAGTAATTTCTCCATCATATTCGAAAGAACAAACAAACTATTTACCAGTAAAAATACCTCACACAAAAGTTTGAACTGATGTAAAGATGACATCCGTCCTGCTTTCACTCCAACTTCTTACACTATTTACCTGCTTCATCAGAAAGAACTACCTATTCGCATCGCAAGTCGAAAACAAAGAAATACAAGAAAACTGAACGTATCAAACAAATACATAGGTGGATTATGCGTCATCATGTCCGTGTCCTTGTAGACAATGGATTGATTTCAATTTCAATCCGCGCTTCTTCATTTCACCATCACTGACAACAGGAATGTGAATGAAGTTTGTCTTTAACGGCAAAGTTATAAAGGTTTATTTCCCAATGTTTTGTTTAGTGTAATTCAAATTTCTCTCTGTCAGAATCATAAACGATAAAGCTATTCTTTGAGGTGAGTGTCACCTGAAATAAATTTGCTTGCCTGGAAGTATCTTCTGCGGGAACAACACATGAAATACTAACGGAGAGGTAGAGAAGGGTAAAAATATTGTAATCCATGTAAAACGTTCCTTTCTAAACTCAATATCATTTTATTTTTGTTGGGAGTGCCACGATGTCTGTTACGTGCCAAGCCACATGCTTCACCTATTATTCATCATAATATTATGTTCTATGGTGTACTTGTACAAGTTGCCATTAATTTTCATCTTGATGTCATTGAACTCATTAAATGCAGTATTATAAATATGCATTATGTATACAAAGTGTATAATAAAATAGACTTTATTTTATTGCTGAATATTATTTTTCTGATGTTTCATTATCTTGTTAATAAACATATTATTTACCTAAAACGAATAACACCGAGATTTCACAGGATAAGTTACATATGCTCAAAGGGCTGAATGGGTGTGACAATTGACGGCATTAAACAAGCTATATCAAGCCAATTATTAAATGAATAAAACAATATTTCAAGCAAAATATAAAGTGATGAATATTATGTATTAGCTCTGTAATAAACGAATCTGAATTCCCCTAATTTCCATAATGGTAGTACAGAGATAAAATAATATGCTGTTTTCTCCTTATGCTCATGTTCATCTCTGTATTTGGGAAGGTTTGTGTTTTGTGTAACCATTACGGATACTTGTGTGTATGCGCCATTCAAACTTTCATGCAAATGGATGAAGAGTGCCGCTTTGAAGCTTCAAATTTTGCAGGATTACACGCTATATTGATATTTTTATGTGGTGTAATGTAATGTAGTAACAACATCACAGGAAGAAACGAGAACTCAGGTTCTTCCTTTTTCCTCTCTCTTGATACCCTGACGGTCTACATGTATAAAGTGTATTTACATACATAAAATAATAACTGGATAGATGTATCTACAATGCACTGGGTAGTAAAACATTTGTTTACCAGTAGCGCGGTTAGCGGTAGTATGTTAGTTTCACTTGACTTGGGTATGCTCCGTTTTTAGGTTACTTCTACTTTCAAAACACATCCGTATTCTTTTCAGAAAGCAAAAACTTTCGCAAAGAAAATTATGTATAAGTATGGAAGTATGTACGCACTAAATACGAAGGAACAACATCAACGGCGGACATCCAAGAAGAACCTGTCTTTCTGTTTTTTAGATTTACTAGCGCACATTGTGCCCGATATACCAAGGACTTTCTTTCTTCGGCTAGCTATCTTTTAAAACACTTTTACAGGAGGAGGAAATGGTGGCACAGAAGAGTCGTAAACACTTGTCCACATCACACCAACGTGTGTAGTAGTGTGTAGCACCAGAAGTATTTCATTCTCTTTGTGCAGCTACATTTCTACAATCACATTTTACAATACGCACGTAATATAGCTATTGCCAAAAGACCACATACATTTCTGCGCCACGCTACATTCACATTATTCTATGCCGTATGAATGCTTTCCATGAAGTAAAGGAAAGAAAAGCAAAATAGCAGAAAGCAAGGAATAATGATACGACAGCGTGTGTGAGTGTCTTTCTTCCTCTCTTACTTCTTTTTCTTCACTCTTGACTCTTTCACTCTCAGCATTGCTTTGTGATCGTGTTGCTGCTGCTGTTGCCGAAAGACCTAAATCTGTCCGTCTCCGGTTTTAGTTTACAAAGAAGGAAATATTAATGTTAAATTGGCTTAGCTCATTGCATACGCGTAAAATAAAGGGTAAAGAGTAACGTGGAGAAAGTAGCATATACAAAACAAAAAACTTGAACCCTTATTTTATGAAATAGTATACGCTAGTTAACTTATCAATGGACGAATAGTCCTTTGCCATGAATACATATACCTTGGAATCAGAAAAAATAAGAACAAAGATAATTTTTGACGATGGATGAGTGCATGCAAACTTACTCATTTTGTCAGATTACTATTGAATGAATATCAACACAAGTAATACACTATATTATGTACATATTTATGAATACATTTGGGGTACTCGTACATATATGTATTACCTTTATATGCCCAACAATATTTTATAGAGTAATATCATTTACAAACACGCCAAAACAGACTAGAGGACGATAAGTTGATAGTAGATCTCGTTTGTGAATTCATATTATTAGACTAAAAGTTTTCTCTTGCGCTTCTGGCTATGTTACACCATTCACCACTGCTTCTCTACTGCTTCCATCACCATCATCATACGAATCGTACCACCAACCAACCGATGCTGTTTGTATTCACGATCGCTCCATCCGTTTTCATACATGCATAATAAAAGAGTTCACATTCACAAGCCGGGACATGCTGCTGCTTCAGTTGCAAATATACGAGTATGCAGAAGCGTCGGTGTGATGGCAAACGTTAGTTCTACAATGTATTGTGTTTGTAAAATAAATTTCACTATATTGGTTGGTAGTTGGTAGGAATATAAACCCTCTTGAATTTCAGACAACTATATATAGGCCGTATGACTTTTACTTCCCATTTTCGATTTAAATTGTTGAACAAGTTTTACTTGTGTCCTTCTCCTAGTATCAAAACTACTACATTTTTGGTGCAGAAACATACAGCAGCAGCATACATACGAAATTCGGCAAACTTTCATGGGAATATCTCTATAATACATATTGTCTACAGAGTCACCCACCACACTGATCATATAGCAAAAAGGAGATGGGCATAGTGTATAGACCATGAAGCAGCATCAATGACAGAGTGTTACTGGGCAGTTGTGGTGACTGTAGACATATACCAATTTCTCTTTCAAACAAAAGTGTTCAAAATAGTGAAAGCATAGAAGGAGTAAGCAAAACGTACAATTTTTACTTTTACATGCATAATGTCTGGCATTCATACATAGGGCAAACTATTTAAGCATACGTACATACAAACATCCTACTTTACTTTATAGTAATATATATTAGGCACATACATATGTACATATATTTTATATATAAGAGAAAGAGTTCAAACAAAGAAGGATATTTATGACACTTGCCTCACAATTTTCTGCTCACAGTGTGTATATTATTATACCACAGAGGCTCATGAAAAACACGATTTGAAATATGTATACATATTATACATTATTATATTCTGTGATATTGTACATCCCTACAATATTGTGTCTTGTATGCCACCAATATAGATTTGATACTAGAGAAAGTATTATGAAATATATGTGGAGCACAGAGCATTGGCAGAATAAAATGGTAAGCAATGTTCACTAGCATGTGTATTGTATGTTATAGGTGTTGTGTAGGTAAGCTTTATGAAACGTTTGAGTACATGCATACGTTGCATGATGACATAACACGAAGGGTGCTGCGAAGAGAACGACAGAGAGTCAGCTTCTGTTCGTGAGAGATGCTGCTGCTGCTGTCCCGATTCTACAGTCTGTGAAAGTAGAAAGTCTGTGTCGGTAGGAAAGACTTGTATTAGTGCTAGTGCCTCACTACATTCCGATTTCTTTCTATCTTTCTCTTTACAATCCTTATCCCATTGTGGTAGCGGTACTGCGATGCCTTGCCAGGTTAACTCAAATATGCATGGAGCGAGATGGGGTTGGAGAATGTTAGCACTATTTCACTACTTATAACATTATCTCACAGTGATGTATATGTTGGTACACAAGGGTGATTTTATCTTAAACCCATATAATATCATACACTTTACTTACGCATATTGCTTCAGTTTATACATAAACACTGTGCGGAAACCCCAGCCAATGATGATATAAAATAAGTAGAAGCACGTCTATATCTATACCTACTTTCTCGATGGATATATATGTGGATACTCTTTCAGCTCTTTCATTTATTCAACCCATCACTAGTTCATGTATTTGTATATATTGCTTGTCCTCATTCTCTGCTGATATCGTATACCTTTATAGATACTTTCAACATTAAGGAATATGAAGAATGTATACTGTGTACACGTGCGACCATATAAAAGTTGCACTTTTCAGAGCGGTCTTCCTTTGATATATGGCAGTCTGTGTGCTTATAGGGTTGATGTTGCAATGAATAAAATGTACTCCATAGGTTTTTTGCATCCTGCTTCACCCACCCCTTCATTCAGCCATTGAACATCTTACCGTTTCTTCAAGTCTAATATTAATGAGCATAAATGAGAAACGAAGGCAACTTGTGTGTATGGATTGGACGGACGAAAGGAGAAAGCTGAAAGGTCTGCAACAATATATGTATACAAGACGATATAATATACAGTACAATAACAATATATATAATGCAATCTCATGTTGAAATGTATGTATAAATGTAGAATATTATATGAGACTACATATATAGCTGAATATGTCTTTCACACATACACCCTTTATGTATATTGTCAAGGCTTTAAAATATAAATATACTTTATATATATTCTTCTTTCAAAATACTAACATATAACCATATAGATACATATATCTAGTTCGTAGAGCATCTGTATGAAGCAATTTAGGGTCCTCCAAAATATGAATATGTATGTCGACATGCTTATCACAACCAGCCTTCGTAAAATATGAGAACAGGAGGGATGATGAATTTTATATTAGGCCTTCTTTTAAAGTTTCTCATAGCTACAAAAACTGCTGTTTTCTCTGTCGCGGAAGGACCAGCTTCTGTAAGTAGATCTATACCATAAACTCGGCATTTTGTATTGCTATTTGTACATGCAAAAGTAGGAAAGCCGTTAGCTCAAGACAGATGAGAGAAGTGTTGTTGAAGCCTTGGCAATATGTATATACATGCTTAAATATTTGAAGGCGGTAGAAGATGAGAACATAATGTATATGCATGTGGTTACAATAAGATGTATAATATGTTTATATTTCTCTGGTACAAACAACTATATGTAGGTCTAATATGCTTGTATACGAATTTATCCAGGAAATAGGGACAGAGTAAGGAAAAGCGAATATAGTAAAAGACATCTAAAGTGAGAGTGAGTAGTAAAGACATGATAATTGCAGAGCGAGTTGAAAACGGAGCAAAAGAAAAGACTATGTAGCGGTGGTGATACTGCTCTGCTGATGCTGTGGAAATGGTAGCAAAGTGGAATAAAACCTCGCCTTTAAAGTGGGATACTCTTTTCCAACTTCTCCCATTCCAGTTACATATAACGGACAATAAGCCGTGTGCTTACTAACTCGCAAAATACGTTATTATCAGACATTTCTTCTGTATCTGTAATAAATACTAGAAAGCATACTACAAGCGACATGTAGTCGAATGAGACAATACACATTTCTCTACACTACCCTCGTGTATTCCTACGTATATAACAAACTCCGAAAAAGGTCCTATTAGTGATAAATATAGAAAGCACTCTAAGTTTTATATAAGCACATACAATATATATTAGGGTTCACTATGATCTGTAAATATATACCCAAGTACAATACTATGGAATATGGCTGTGAGAAGATACAAAAGTCAGTATACAGTTCCACTAGATCTGCCGCTTCAAACTCCACTACTATATTGCAGCTTCAAAGTAAAAAGCAAAGAGTTTGAACCTTTACTTACTTTCACATTTTGCATTGGCCTGAATCTTATCCTTAAAAAGAACTAGCATGCCCGAAAAGAAGAGGAGGAAGCAGGGAAGCACAGACACCTATACGCATCACACATATAGTAGCATATATTGTTCAGTATCTTTCACATCATGAGCACCATCATCATCATCATCGACATCGTGCCCAACATCAGTAGCAGGAGCAGTAGTGGAAGCAGCAGCAACAACAAAAGAAGAACCAGAAACAGTGAACGGGAAAGAAAGCAGCTTTAGATTACGGCGACGGGTACTACTACCACTCCACCACCACCAGTAGTATGAAAAGCAATAAGCCATATTATTACTATTATTATTATCATAGCATAATATAGTACTTTCACTTTAATAGTTTTTATACTACGTCCTCTTTGGTTTTAAATATTGTGTGTGTTACATTATTATTGTAGTGGTATGAAATGAGTGTGCTCCCAACTAACTAATGCATGTACTCAACCCGATAGCCGTGTACATGCTAAAAGAAAACGAAGAAATAAGCTCAAGAGAGAAACAGTGAAAGATCATGAAATGGAGACATACTCTTGTTATTCCTGTAGACGAAGAGAAAATGAACAATGTAGTGGTAGCCGTAGTAAAAACACTGGTTGAGGTTCAATTATCTGGATATCATCTCAAATAGTATATCTTTTCACTGGAGAGTGAACAGGAAAACATCAACAATCACTATCGTTTTCTCTGTCATCTTCTCAAACTGAAGCTCCTCACCAAACTTGTACTACCTGCTGAACTAGGTCAACC
Source organism: Coecobrya sp. COE2 (assembly GCA_027743765.1). Taxonomy (NCBI): domain Eukaryota; kingdom Metazoa; phylum Arthropoda; class Collembola; order Entomobryomorpha; family Entomobryidae; genus Coecobrya; species Coecobrya sp. COE2. The sequence goes on from JAHZMV010000502.1 coordinate 32,424, forward strand.
AAAAGCACAAGAAAAAATATAGAGGTGACGGACTGGCAATAAAAGTTCATACACGTGAATGTTGAACCAAGATAAAACGTGCTTGTGTGTTGTGAAATTAAAATAATTTATTTGAAATAAACACCCAATGTCCATACCTAAAGGTGAAAGTTGAGAGTTAAAATTAACATTGATACTGCACACAATTCACAATGCCCAACAATTCAAAGCAATAATGTTAATTCCAACTCCTCAAATTGAAACCACCTTACATTCATCAAATCAAGTTTAATAATTATTTTGTTTACTTCTGTGCTTATATAATCCTGCAGCAGTTCTCAGCTAAAACAATATTTTGTTTTTGAGTATAACATTCCTATTTTGTACGAATGTTTCTGTGATTTTAAAGTTCTACCATTGTAATACCTAAATACGCAAGCCATATAAGAAAATCCAGAGTTTTGGTACCTTGCAAGAGCTCAGTGAAAACATATTTGGATCAATATATGAGTGAAAATTTAACGATTCTATCTTGTTTAAAGAATTACACTAATTAGCTTGATGGGAATTGATTTCATAGACAAAAAAACTCGAAATATTTCACTTGAAATTTATATAACACCGACCGTGTTTGTCTTTCGAATCAGTAAAAAAGAAACATACTCGGATTGCCAAATTTATATTTGCTCATTTTTTGACCATGCAAACAAGCATTCCATTTACGTGAGTAAAATCCTTGCTTTACTAAAATAATATTTAAATTAATATTACATCAAAAATAACGATTTAATCGGATTCATCAACGATTGAAATCAGAGTGTCTACTACTCTTATATCACGTGTGTCACGTATCTCAAGGAGCCAAATTAAATATTATTCTCTCATCAACCTGAAATATTAGTTAATAATTTAAGAGATAATATGAAATATATAGTGAATGGATATAATATATGCATAAATGGATAAATGTATATTGTCAAGAAAGACCTTGATGTGAATTTGTCATTAGTTCATACTATCGACGATGCAGCTCTGTTCATGAACACGAGAATTATTGTCAATTGTGAGTGCGAATTCGACTCTACGTAAATCGTATACAAGAGTGCAATCAAAAGGATTTAAGGACAAGAAAAAGATATACAAGCCGAACCGAATCTGTCAATTACCGCTGCAAGCAGTTGCTCACGGTTAACCTGTGATAAAAAAGGAAAATCATGCAGAACGAAAAACATAACTTTTGCTCGGCGGTCACTATCAAGCTATCAAGCAATACCATGATTACCACATCACGATAGTGAGCCACCTCCAGCTATGGTGAAAGCGTGAATGAAATATCAGAGGCAGCATCAAAAGCAATACTCGTTTCGTTCACTACAAACACTCGCATTTTTTTCTACTGGATATCTATCTATAATCTGACCGTTGATTGTTAAAATTATCAGTCGGGTCGACATTGCACTACGACAAAGTCCACATGATACAGCATAAGAATTGTTTACCAGCGATTACCTGCACCACGGTATACATCTTCGCACGACATGAGCGAACAGCTTGTCCCTCGCTTTCTCCTTATTCTATTACCAAAATGTGTTATTGTACATTAACAAAAATGATTGTGAGCGGTGATATATGTAATTCTTAAGCAGTAAAAAACGCTGCTAGACAAGGTTGCTATTTTGCACCAGACCGAGACCACTACTGCCACTACTACAACCGTGAAATCATCATAAATCCTTATAAAGAAAAACTGAAACCGGGAGTATCAGCAGCATAGAAAATATCCACATGAGTTTTTTACTCCATCAGCATACTTACTTCCAATGTCTTCGTTCGACCACCCTAGTGTGAGAGGAAGAAAAGTTTATCTAGAAGAAAATGAGAAACCAAGACATCAATAAGTACATAAGCGTACATTTGGTGATACATGTGAAAGCGTCGACACAACAATAAATATCTGTCTAGTGTCTCATCTCCTTTCCTACAAAGTAGCCCATACAAAGTGAATGAACGAATAATAGAGAATTTTATCTTGTTAATGTTATCATAATTTCCTACTTGTTCACATACGCATGAAAATAAAATGTGTATGAAATAGATTTCAAGTACTGACAACAAACATCAGAGCTGAACGTACGGTCGCGGGATAAACGCATCACGTCAGCAATAAAGATAGTAAAAGACATAAGTTGTGGAAAGATTTCACTTCATGCTTTCTCCATGCAAAGTAGTTTGTTAGTTTCTTATCGACTTTTGTTATGCATTCTGTCGTGACCCGAGTAGAGGACAACAACAAAACGTAACAACTGTCACCTCAAAAAATCATTGTACGGTCATAGTTCATTATTCTACCAGCCACTAGCTACATTTCTGGTGTCCTGTGCATCTTTCTGGGTCTAAAATCACCCTGTATATCTTCATATCTATTATATTAACACAAACGACTTCCTCGTCGACTTAAAAAGCCTGTAGCTGAATTGCTCAAGAAAGGAAGAAGCGGGCCGGGAGTATTCTCCAGGAATCAAAGGCGACTGAAGCAGCTAAAAGGCAAGAATTACGTGTAGTAAGACGTACAAAAACTGATTGTTTGCCTTCGCAGCTCTACTGTTATTCCTACTATTATGTACTGATATCAGCCCAACAAAATATTGTCGACATCATCATCTCTTGAGCACATGTACATGCATTCGAAAGTTACATTTCATGCATTCTCTTCACTCCTTAAAGAATCGTAAAAAAGTTGTATGTGGTGGTGTAGTAAGCTGTGTGAGTACAAAGAAACGACATAATATAGCAGTAAAGCCTATGCAACCACCTACCTACATTTATCTCTTTCTCTGTTCGTGTCTGGTATGTTTCTGTGTGTATCGCTCAAATTTATTTGTCTCTAGTTGATGTTGGCACAGAATAAGCAGGAGAGATGTAGCTAAACATTGAGAGAGAAAACTACATTCATGCCTATTTGCTTCTAGTAACAGAGGGACGACTTGTGTATTCACTCGAAAGCCCGAAAAATCAGTCTTTTTCAAGAGTTTCCTGTTCCAGAAGCAGTGGTACTTTGTTTCGTCAGTAATAAAAAAGGAAATCCAACATTACTATTATCATATTACTTAAGAAGGAAAGTCATTGTCAGTTGGAAGCACATACAAAGAGAATACGGGAAGCAGGCGGTGATGGTGAGAGGTACAGACCAAAACAGAAGCTACTTGTTCTCTATTGTTCTGCTCGTCGAGTGCATTGACGTGTGTGTGAGTTAGAAGTACTCATTGTTTATTGTTTACTCTCTACTCCACAGTTGGGAAAAATTTTGCCGTTTTTCTGTGAACGTGCATACACATGAACGAATAGAAATAAAAATTCGCTATTCTAGAGAGGAAAAGAAGCTATTTTAAAAAATCATGTAAACTTATTGGAAACAGCATTTGCAGTTGTGTGTGTATGTGTGCAAGTGTGTGCAAACAAACAAGCCAAATTCTAATCTTTTTCAGGAGTACACAAAAACTCAGTAAAATAGTAGTACTGGAAGGATAATCTTAAAGGATACATACAGCTACAGTTACTTCACATGGAGATATGGCGAAAGCAAGAAGGAGCCGAGGCTATAAAATCAGCAGATGAAGCAACGAGATTACCCGTAGTAGCTATGCCTTTAAAACAAGACAATTTAAGAAACAAGGTATGCATGCATCTATAAGCTTTTGTATAATACATGTGTTTCGTGTGTATTAGTCCTTTGTATGATCATCATCACAAAATGTGGTAAGACATAGTTTTGCTTTTGTTGATGATGACGATCATGTTGTAAGTGAATAGTACACAGGGAGAACACGTACGGGTATAATAAATACATGATTCGTTTCGTAGGGATGTATGTGCATAATAAAACATTCAGCATTCGGTGTGTGTGCGTGCACTGCTACACAGATGAATAAACGCATATTATAATATATACAAACTTGTAAATTGTATGGCGATGAGGATGGTATCGTTATAAACTTTTTATGAACTCGCTCACCTACAATATATCAGAAAAATCATACTATGCATATATACACAAACAAGAAAATTCATATAACATGGTCTATTTGGAGTGGTAGCAGCACTAAAACATCTCGTCTCACATTAGATGACGAAGAGGAAGAGGCGAACAAATGGAAGAAAGCAGAAAGCAAACCTTTTCTTTTCTTTTGCCTCTTGTTTGACTCTCTCTCTCTGGCTCAGCTCTAGTACTCTTAAAACACACCAACACCATCACATCACCACTATATACAAAGTTGCAAAGTAAAAAGGAACAAAAAATAACGTTAACGTGACTCTGCCGCTGTTACTGCTTGGACTTTGGACGTTTGGTACATGTGGAGTTCTATATAGCCATTTTATGGAGTACGTGTAATAATAACATGTACATAGTGTGCCACTACTCCTACTATCATCACCATCATCACCCACCGTTGTTGTCGTAAAACATATATTATATACTTGTAGGCAGGATATCTCACTAACTCACAGTGAAAGCATCTATTTGTCTGTCTCCTGAAATTCAGTCCTTTTTATCTTAAGGTTCTTTACGAATCTGTGGATGTGTATACGTTCTCCCTTTCTCTTGAAACATCCATCGATCGCATCATGAACCTTCGTCCTCCTTGTTCCTCTGAATCTATGTTTGTGATGTCTGGAAGGTTGGAGTCAAATTTTTAAAACCAAAGAAAGTAGTACTACTTAGATAAAACGTGTTGACTTTCAACTAGTTTCAACAAACAAAAAAGTGACAAAACTATTCTCTTGTTGCATCCTTTTACATATAAACAGAAGGTGAAATTTTGTGGGCTACTCAATTATATTTTGCAGATATAGCACGATAGGTTTAATTATGCCCGTTTTGCATTTAACTTTTGAAGGCACTGTTTACATCAGTCGATATCAGCAAGCACCTCAAATTTATAAACATGTTTTCTCTTTCAATTCGTAATGCCAACTGTACGAATTTTGATTAAACAAGATCTAGGCCACGATTAGTTTTTGAAAATGTTGAATCAGTAAAAGTTAGTTAATATATAATTAGTTCAAATGAACTCAGTTATATATGATTCTTTTTGGTTCAAATAGAATACCTACCCGAAATTAGAACACTGATGCCCTAACATTGTACCAAAATGATGGGTATAGGAGTTGCGGTTGCCTTCAAAGCGTATTTTCAAAAGACCGAATTGATTAGGCACTTAGTAATAAACGATTTTAACTCCTACTGGTCTTTCCATAGTCTCGGTTCTCTGTAGACTGTTTCATTGGTTTCATTTTATAATATATGCTAGCTTGTCAAGATCTAAAATGTCGACATATAAAAGATATAGCACAACACTGGTGTTATTTAATCATCAGCTATGCTTGTCAACTGTGAGTCAAGCAAGAGGCGTAAATTACAGCCAATATGATAAACTGCATGTGCAAGTAACAAAGATGTACTACTAAATAGTAGAAATCATAATAGTCGTTGCAAAGGAAAGGATAAAGGCAAAGAATAATATTATGGTTTATCAATGATCATGCACTTTCAACTTGTACGTCTATTACAATCATAATTAGTTCATCATTTGCATACAATTCAATTCAAACTTATCAAAATTGAAAGGCATTGATGGAGTTAAAATGAGCATAACCGTTTTGTAGTGGCTTACTATTACTTTTATTCTCACTCTAATATCCGGTAATGCCAGAAAATACGGGCTTGTAAAATTTGAAAATGTAATAATAACTTTATGCCTATATTTTCAGCAAAGACGTTTTGTNAATAACTTTATGCCTATATTTTCAGCAAAGACGTTTTGTCCGGTAATATTTCGAGAGAAAGTTGCTTTAAAGACGAAAGTCTCACATTTTATTTTTAAACACTGACACTCGAACTGAGAGGGTATACCCCCAACAGACGGGATCAATTTTGATTCTGAATATTGCATAAAGTTATTGGCATTCTTTTTTCCTTGGATTTGGAAACGAAATCAAATATCTGTCTTTAATTATGTAGACTTTTGATCATGTTCATGATCATTGATTGACCAGAAATGTACACTGGAAATCTGGCAAATGTTGTCATATACTTTTACTAATTCAGGTTTCCCTAACTGTTAACAGCTTAACTGTTTACATTATTATACCCACCTGTGATGACGAAAATTTTGAGAGTTTGCATCAGTTCAGTACGGCGGTGGGAGGATAACCTTTCTTTCGTGATGACAATATCAACAGTGCATTTCTGTTGAATAGTCACCTGACTCAGATATTTGGTTGCAATGACATTTCTGACGAAATACTGACTCCAATATGGCTGATCCTTCAAAATGATTACGTTGGACAGTGAAAGTAGATTGGAATAATATATCAAAACAATGTATTTATTATCTTAAAATGCATGTACCATGTCCCTTATACTTGTAATATGTAAAAGTGCGTGAATGTGAATCGTAATCGCGTTGCTTTATTCTGCTAATATCTTGGTTGATTATTGACTGAAACATGAAAAAGTATCTAATCACTAATCATTTAATTTTGCTGATATTTCTCTTGTCAGATGTGCATTTTCGCTGCATGGCCTGTATATAAAATACATACATATGTACGCTTTGGTTGCTGTAGATGCCTACAATAATCTGGAAAAAAACACTGCATGTAAAATACAAATGGGAGTAAAAAGTACATATATGAACTAAAATGTCGCTTATCAACCTTGTAAATCACACAGGTTGCGCGTGTTCGATTAACCTGCAAGATGTTCATATGTATATAGTTTAGTTAGAATCAAATAAACAATATATGAAATTGAAAAGTGTACAGTGAGCAAAACTGTATTTACCCGGTAAGGATCCCAATAACATGAAGTCGTTGTCGAGCAAGTAGAAATTAGGGATCCATTAAAACAATAACTCTATTGTAAAATGTGACGTTTATAAAGTTAAGTGGCAGAGGTGGGAATGGACGGAACTTGTACATTTGCCAAGTTAATGTAACTAATTATTAAAAATAACGGAAGGCTTCAAGACCTCCAACTATTCAAATATTGCTATCGGCCACCCTGCGTGCATTATAATTAGGTTAGAATTTTAAAATGTACCATGGTTAGAGAAAGCAGTATCAATTTCTGAAACTACTCGTTTACATCAAAGAACGATGACAATTATACTACATCCGCATCCACAAGATCCCCTTCTCAATAGCTTCTCAAGATCCAAGTATACCTATTTACAAGCAGAAAAAGTTGTTTCAGTATAATAGCATCTTCAGTGAGTTCAGAAAAGTACTACGGGGAGACCATGGTCGTTTGAAAAGAGAGTGAAAAAATGAGAGTGCTCTGTTTGAGGAATCTATAGTGAGAACGAGGAATGAATACGAAATCAATCACCGGAAGCGAGTTTCATAAAAACAGACCAAAATCTATGAAGCATTTTGTAAGCAAAGTCGTGTAGATGGAAAACTTGCCCCGACCTGGTCCTGGAAGAGTTGTGATGCTGATGCCATAATAATATTACATCCCTTCTTTTATCTTTATCTGCGTTCAATATGTATTTATTATATAGGACTACGGCGATCAGAACATTGCGGCATAGTGTACAATGCACACAATGTACAATGACGATAATGATGATGTAGAGTGAAATTGGAGTACTTGCATTGCCACCGCCGCGCCACGAATATCACCACTAAATACATAACATTAAGCACATGAGCGGCGAAAGCAAAAATAGGATAGAAAGAAAGAGCATCCAACGTGCTTATATTAGAATTCGCATACATATCTTTATAAGTTATAAGCGTCACGGGAGTGAAAAAATGAATGGAAAACTGTGAACAGCTTCTTCCAATCATTCCTATAAATTCTAGCAAAATGTTTTATCGTATCTGTACATAACATATCATGATATCTATATTACAGATCGTTTAGTTACCTATTACCATTTTAGAGGTATATTCAAGGTTCGATGTGTCACACAATGAGCACTTTATTACATAACGTGTTAAGTAAAGGTATCTATGATAAAACATATCTAGTAAACTATAGGAGGGGTAATACATTACATACTTTGCATAAATCAGTTAATTATTTGTTTCAAACGTCATGCTTTTGGTAGGGCTACACACTAACTCGTCGAAACCGTTTCGAATGGTTTCTGATCGCGATCACTTCGGTGTTGACAAATCGCCTGGGAATAATCTAGATATCAAATAGTCTCATCGTAACTATAGCTATTAAACTACTGCAAAATTAAATTTTCAATTACTACAGGGCGTTCGGTCAAACGTTCCTGTTTTCATTTGAGTGCCGCGCTTTTATTTTTCACTTTTATAATTCCATTTAATCATCAATATAATCCCTAACCTTCGTATTTATTGGAAATACTCGTTCAGTGAAGATGCAGCGCTCACAAGGATATTTAAAACTATGTGTATACAAAATGACATAATGAGTTTGTACCGCAACTTCATATAAACCAAAATAGCCGATTTTTAAGGTATGTGGTTTTGCCTTTAAAGCTAACTTCTCTAACAAACTATACATATTTTTGGATTCAGCAGGTTGTTGTGAGTCAGACTGTGTTGTGCCCTTATAGAAAAACAGTATCCTTATATTTAAAATTTTGCTTTGAAAATAAATTGTACATTTTTTTCCTGGAAAACTAAAAATTAAAAGTTTATTTTCAAATCCATATTTTAGCGTAAATAATTGTCCTATTGTCATGAAGTTTTCTCCATAGTAAATGTGAGACTCTAAATTGTCAGATAGTGTAGATCTACAGAAAAAGATTTAAAATAGTAATAGTTTTAAAATGAGTTCAAAACAGGAAAGTAGTTAACCGAACGCCTTTAGTAGTACTTACGGCAAGCTGCATTTGTGCCTCACCATGGTGGAACTGCATGACTACTACAATGCCCCAACTTGGATTCCATGGGGGTAACTTTAGACAATAATATTCATTTTTATGTTTGTTTTCCTCAATACTTGTCTCGTACCACTTTCAAAAATCTTATTGTTACAAATAATACCTAAGTACTTTACTTCTTTCAATGGTTGTTGGATAGCACAGTCATTTGGCTTATGGATGTCATCTTCGATCGTCATGGTACTCATGGTACGCGTGATGCTGTATCATTCGACTAAAAGCACCCTACAACACAGTTAAACAAAGCATTAAGCACCTTATACAAGGCACGCCATTTAAAACATTTCGAATGACTTCAGTAGATACGTTCACAATAGTCTCCAAGGAGATCATTTTGTGTAATAATTTCATAAAAAATGTATCGGAAACCAACATGTGTCTAGGAGATATGAAATACATAAATACATACATATTACAGATCCTTGGACAATTGTAACGAAATCCCTTTACGATTACAAATACGTTCATGTACATTTATGTACAAGATATTAGCAGTATAATATAAATACAAACATTAGCAGTTCAATGTTTAATGTACATATTAGTTTGATATGTGATACGTTAATGCTACTCACTTAATTTCTGCAGAATAAAGGTGCGCACATATCTTCTGTAAGCAACATGAAAAAAATTACTGAGAAGGCAGGGTAGACACTTTTCAGCATAAATCTATTTCTTTGGTAGGATGAAAAAAGAGAAAAAAGACGCTTTTTATTCGGTGTGACTGGGAAAGTGAGAGTGAGTAAAAGTTAAAGTAAGTCAGTTGACAACCTCTTTCTTTTTTCACAGGAATACTATGCTCTCTTGCACCACTTCTTTCTCTTTCTTTCTCAGGCAACATGCTTTCCTTTCACTATCCTGCATTGTCCTCCTCACTCTCACTTTCTCTCACACACAATCTCTTTACGATGACTATGTAGCAGAAGAGTTTTCTTTCTCTCTGATTGAACTTGTGTGTGAACTAAAAGGACTATACATTCCTTCGGCTCACACGTAGTTTAACTCTTTAATTCAGCTTTGCTTACTTACTCGAATTGCTTGAGTTTTTCTGTGTACTGTAACAAAATAACTTTAACCGTTTATATATACGTAGTAAATACAGCGAGTATAGGCCCATTATGAGGAAACAGGCCATTCCCGAATAGTTCTGGAAAGTACTAATGGCTATATATGCTTAGAACTTAGACGAGGCTTCTAAATATATATTTAGAACATCTTCAAATGTATCTGCATGACTTTTTTGCATTCTGAAAAAAAGTTGTTGTGGAAGAGTGATGGTATTTTAACTATGAGGTCTCACAGATTTTCTCTGAGAATATATGCATATGAAAAAAAAGAAACGAGAAAAACTCTTACACTGGTTTTTAAACGGTTAATCAAGTATGTGAAATGTGCGTATATAAAGTTATGTGGACCCTGTATTCATATTTTCATCCGTTACTAAAAGTGTAATATCTAAAACTTAGTTGTGGAATAAAAAGCAGCCAGGCATTATTGTGTCAACCTAATAGCTAATAGGCAATATAAATTCTTGAGAGGGTTTTATGACCTCTTGCTTCTTTCATACTTGAAAAACTACAAAAAATACACTGTTATGTATCTAACTTTCATGGTTTCAATAAACATAATAACGACGATTAGTATTTGCTGAATTTCTGGACTGTATCCTGTAATTGCAAATGTTTGTGTAAGTGTATATTATGTAATTGCTGTAATTCACATATTTAAACTTGAACAATTTATTCAAATATCGAAAGCCTGTAAAACATGGTTAATATGAATTTTAAGTAAATTCCTTAACTGTTCTTAATATGATGACTTACTCAAATGTAAAAAAAGTCACTCAGTACCATTTCATTTGGCAAATTTACCTCAATATTTTCGCTGTTTTATGATGAGATTGTAATATTCCTATGTAAAGGCTAGTATTGTTATAATTGACCTTACTTAAAATCATCCATGAATAATGTGAAAAATACACACTATGTAAAAAAGTAAGTAAAGGGAAAAATAGGATAAAGTTTATCCGGCAAAACTACTTGGTAGTCAGAGACAACTCACATATTATCACGTTGATGGTTCCCACATAATACATGAAAGAGCTAATATGAAAGTCTACAATGGCTGTTTTCTTTTTTACTTCATCATTTATGTAGAGAATGGACGAAGAATCAATTAATATTTGGTTAGAGAAAAGATGAAAAATGGAAAGTTATATATTCGAAACATAAATGGTACTTAAGCGTGATATCTCACTACGGAACTCTTCTCCATTGAAATTTATGATACGTTAAATGCCTTTCATTTGGTTCACCGGAACTATGTTATTGTCGGAGGCAAGGCACTTTCCCTTGGACTCTTTAACATATATACATATTATAGGTATGGTGTCCGATAAAAAGCCTGAATATAAAAAGGGTTATGCCGCATAAATCTCCAAGAGTATCTTAAATGCATAAACGACCGAAATTATAAACACCGAATTTGCATAAAACTTTGCACTCATTCAAACAGTTATTTTTAGAATCATATTCACTATTCCCTTTTGCAGTTTAGACATCAGACCATGCATGACTGTAGATAAGAGGTGGTAGGGAACTTGTCGTAATTCGTGAAGATTTGATTCTGCCCAAAGACCTGACTATGGTGAAGGCAGTGTACCTGAGGATGAGAAACAGGAAAAATATGAACATTGTGTAGTACCTCGCCAGATTATTGAATATTTTTTTCTTAAATTATATTAAGAACTGGGAAAGTACAACTTTTCCTACTCCATTCTTGAATTAAATAACAAATGGTTATGTGATTGCTGTAGCAACTTGTATGCATAAGCACTTGGATTGATACAAATAGTTTATTTTATTTGTCATTTATATTTCGGCATCCATTCTGTTGATATTATTAGAGAGTTAAGCAGCAATGCTGGTTGGTATATTTACTATTCGGGATTTATTTTTAGGGGGAACCACTAGGTACAGTTTTTCGCTAACTGACTTAACGGACTTTCACTTCCAACATACACATGACACACATTTTCAGACAATCATGTTACCTAATGATAGGCAAATATGTTAAGGAAAATCAAGGTTGTGGTTTTCGATATAAATTAACAGGGAATTATAATTTTATATTTACCTTTTGCGCAAACCACATGATACATTAACACTTTCTCCGTCCAACGCTGTTTGCTATGTTGATGTTATCAGTTTCTAAAGTGCTTAAAAGCATTAGCATAAACCTGTTTCAACTTTGCAACTTCATTATTTTTACAATAAATACCACAATAAATGAATACATATTATATCACAAATATGACTTAATTAATTCACATGACTTTCATATGCATTTATTTATACGTAGATACAACCGACGAAACTAGAATTAAAATTACTATTTACTCGTACCTGAATGCGATTGACTGATTAAAATATTAGTACACTACTAGAACTTACTACAGATATGTAAAACTACTTGCTAAATAAATTACTCCAGAAAGCGTTTGAAATTAACAATTGAATTTGCATGACTTGAAACAAATTATGTAAAGGTACAAAGCAGAAAGTGTTAAGATTTTCATGTAGTCACCAAATGAGCGGAGCAAGAAATCATGAATGTTCATATAAACTTACAAGTTCATCATTGAAAATATTTTGGTTTAGTATAAATGCATCAACATCAATCACACTTTCATTAATTACTCAAAGTGTGGTGTTCTCCCAATAAACCACGCACGCCTTCACAACTTTCCATTTCATTGGGATTTCAATATGCATTTCTCTTTTTTCTTTCCAGGTGTATATCCAAGGAAGTAATCACTTTTGTGCCACGCATTTAACGGGCAACTAAATAATACGATGTAATGGACAAGATCAACTTGAATTTCTAACCTAACCCAAATTATACCAATTGAGATATGAGGGAAAAAATTTAGATGTTACAGTGTAGTAATTTAATCCACTTTCTTCGCGTGCTATATCGTTGTAGTGAAAATTATTATTGTTAATAATGACGTTGAAAAGCCCAGACCTTCTGAGCAAGTTGAAACCTCTAGTATTAATACCTCTGATAGTGCTGCTTATAGTGTTATCCGTTCGAGCATGTTTGGAAATGGTACTTGTTCTAAGAATGTCGGAGAGTTATGGAATCTTTAATGATCCTGTGTATGAAAGAGACTCTTCCTTCACCGCAAACACTTTAATATCCTCACCTATTCATCATTCGCGTTCGTCGTCATCGTCATCATCATCATCGTCGCCTATAAGCAGGGAACGTAGTCAGTTTGGTTGGAACACTGGACGGTCTTCAAATACTAATAATCTACTTTCACCATCGTCGTTTAATAGTAATCATAACATTAAACAGAATTATTTTCACAAAATTGAATCGTCAAGCTCCCCGTATCCTACGGCGGACACCAGGTCTGAAAATGCCAACAGTATGGAGAGCAGCTTTCTGACAAATATAATGGTTGTTTCGCTTTTATGAGCTGAAGCCAAATAATAAGTGATATTTAAATGCTAGGGACTCTTACAAATTGTTTCAGGGAACTGTCTGTGAATTTTTGCGGTTGTTAAACACACTGTTTCGGTGTAATTGTAGCTCATAGTCGTAAAATAAACCAAGGGAAAAAGTGTTCGTTATTGTTATGTATAGAAGCTGATTAAATTGAAACCAGGAGGAGGAAAATTGTTCTTGTGCCAATTACGCTCACTACCACTAAGCCCATAAAATATATATACATCTCCATTCATTCATCGCCCATTGGAAAGCAGCATTGCGCTAATTTGGTGATTCCTTTCAAAATGGGGAATAAACTGGGTAAGCAACTTTCTAATCACAAACGAATGCATGTTTTTATCATTTTATATTCAGGAATGCTATTCTTTTTCGTTTCACCAGGCTGTAATTGCGGACCACTGAGTCGTAAACCGTATCGCTACGAAGAAAATCAATGGAGTGCTACTTCCAGTAGCCGAAGTTTTGGAAAGAGGGATGGACATCTACTTCGACTTTGGGCGGAAGTATTTCACGTCACCACTGCTGGCGGAGGGACTGTGAAATGGCAGCAGGTGTCCGAGGATCTCGTTCCTGTGAACATCACATGCATTCAGGTTAGCATTTTTCCTCTACCTTTTTCCTAATATTTTTTTTCTATTCCAAATAGTTAAATAATCTAACGAACGAAATTTACGGGAAATGTAAAGCATGCAGTAGCAAGCATGTGCAGAAAATCTAAAAATGATGAAACATTTGTTTTCTGTGACTGTGTTGCAGCAAAGTAAAATTGTAGATACTGCGCTAAAATTCTGGTTTGTACGATCCTGTGTTTGTGACTACATTCAATTTAATTTCATTACGTTTTACTAGATAAATCTGTTTTATATGATTTGTAGATTTTCACTACTATAGAATTTCCAAAATTGCATGGAAATGCATTTGGCATAATTCGTTACATGATGTGAATGAAATATACCTCTGACTAATTGTAAAATAGATTTCAGGAATTGTTTCGTGCTAGCCTATTCTAACCTCAAATTTGTTTGTATTCCAGGATTCCCCTGAAGTTGTTTTCCACATCACAGCTTACAATTCGCAAGTGGACAAGATCCTTGATGTACGCTTGGTACAACCAGGTAAATTTTCGGATGTTAATAGTTCTCTTGATTCCTGTATTCCATATGTTTTAATAAAATTTTGAATGGGTGAACTGCGGAGTCATGCCATGCCCTTGAATCATAATGCATCCTAATTCACTGTGCATAGAATCGTACAAAATTGGTTAGTGTATTTTGAAACCTATCTGCTTCTATATCACAGGATTAATTAAATTAGCAAAATAACAGAGGTGGCATTGAGGAAGCAGATCTGTTAGTGACTACTTTAAAAATTGAGTACTACATGGTGTCATGTTACATGACCATTAATTTGTAATTGTTGTTGTGGCTGGGCTAGTTTGATATTACCTGCCACGTATGACTTTAATAACAAAGAAGAGACGAATTTCATTGTCGTTGGTATATTACCGGCAAATTTGTTTTCAGAAAAAACATGTTCAAAAACCCGGGTTATAAGTAATAACAATGATATGTGCATAAATTCAATTCTAGTCCTTTAATAAATAACAATATCAAGAAGACATGACGATGGCATTATTGTTTATTCAATTCAGCTAGATAGCATTCACACATGACATAGGGTCATGTACCAATCTAGGATAGTTTATTTTATATTTTACGGATTTATTTTCATATTTTGCTTCATTGTAAAAATCATTCTTTTATAATATTTTAAATAACATAAAAAGTACTCTTAGAGAATTTTCCATCTCTAATGTTTCAAATTTAAGCGAATATGTTTATGGATTGCACCGTACCAGTTATGGTTTAAATGTATCAAATCAGACTCATCTACCCTAAAGTTTTAAGCATTATTTTGCGATGTACATAAAAAGAACAAGCAACAATAGAATGAAAAGAAAGCAAAAATATTTTGCTCGTCATCATTTCTTGTATTCACAGAGAAATTGTGATGTGTTTACTATAGTAGTATTCCTAACGTAGTAGGTAGGGGACGTCATAAACGTCTCACACTTCACTCTTAGTCTAAAACGACAGATGGAGGTGGAAAGGCATAAAACGTATCAAAATTCCACATTATATGTAGTTAAATATATATATCACACTTGTTATACATTTTTCTCCAATATTATATGCCTGAGTTTCTTTCTTGGTCTGATTGCACAAGGGTAATTTGCCATGTCAGCATTTAATTTTGTGAGTAAGGCAGACAGGTCTGGGAGTATTCATTGTATTTCACCTTGTATCCTCGTGCATGTAGTTGCTCGTCTTTCAACTTTTGTCATTGTCTTGATTTCTCCATTCATGTTTTTTCTCTCTTGTATCCTTGCTTTAGAAAAATATTGTTGTGCCTGTGCTTATGTTCACACAACAATATTTTGTTTACAAATAATGCGTACATTTTTTGCTACTAGTATTTTTATGGGTAGTGGGAGGAAACTAGTAATCGTTATGTTTTATGTGTGCTCCCATGTTGATTGCTCCATGTACATTACGAGTCTGTCTCTGCCTAGAATGCTTCTCCTATCTACTGACTGAGATGTTGCATAACCAGCAGTCACGTTTATTTAAAAATATAAGCTAAGCGATGGAGATAGCTAAAACGCTAAAAATACTGCCAATTACCTAGATCATAAAGGGCACTTAAATTTATGAGGAGGAGACAAGCAGTGGAAAATGATCAGAATGCATCATTAAAAGAATTTTGTTTCCCTATTTCAGCACTGCAAACCTATAAGATTTATGATATTTTGTAATATATATATAAAATGTTTAGTGTCCCGTATAGAAATCTCTGTTAACGCCATATACGCATAAATGAAATTTTACTTTCACTTGTCAACTTAACTTATGACAATCTTATCATTATTGTGTCAGCTTGTTTGGGCACAAAATCCTAAATCAGCTATGCAACTCCATTAAAAATCTACTTACCAACCACTACACTGACGAGAAATCCATTATGATGTCAATTTAACACTATTGCTTCATTTTGATTGTTGACTGATCCTGTCATTCTGTCATTTTATAATGTATTTACCCATTAGTAGAAGCAAGTAATAATGAAGTTTTCCGGCGACATAATTGTGAACGACGCTCCTAATAGCAGTGATATAGAAAGAAGTATAACTCTGAAATATGCAAAAGATTGCCATCCTCTTAACTGCTGTGGAATGCTGGTTGTGCGACTCTGAAAGTGATAAAAATACGAGCTCATTCCACGTTCTCACCAGACATGTCATATAATGCATTCATTAAACTTTTTTTCAAAGTACTGGGGAAACAAGGTGTCTATAGACTTGAGTGGAACTATGAGCTTCATTTTGAACCAAGAAAGTTGGAGACACTACTATAATGTAGTAGTAGGTTTGAAATGTTCTCTGGTTTGGCTACGTCACCACTCATAAACATTCATAAAGTTTTCTTTGCTGCTTTGATTATTATACGTTTTGTGTAACCGTGCCCTCGTCCTCTAGACAAAAATGGAGTGAAAAGAAGTTTAGGTTTACTGTACGAATAACTTGGCTTCTTACTTTTGGCAAGTAGCTAGCATGAAAGGAATTTGACTGGAACACTATATGCTATAAACATAATCAATAAGATCACACTGAACTTTGTAGATTTTTTGGCTGCCACTTTCAGTTTGAATATTTTATACAGTTTTAAGTTGCGTGTAATGGATCTCAAAGTTTTAAAGAGTAAAAAGGAGTGTAGCTGGGAAATGAAATTATTCTCCTGCTTGAAATTAGTTTTCAATTCAAATCCAAAGGCTCTTGAAAATCCATTTTCACTTTGTCTGAGAAATGAATTCGAGAATGAAGAGGGACAAGAAGTTGGCATTAATTTTGATATACTTTTGTGTTCTGCTGGGTAAATGAATGTTATTCCAGCTTCATAGCACACACAATGCTGTGTATATAAATTTTAAATAGTCATTGTCGGCAGTCGACGCAGAGAGGCCTTTCTGAATTGTTGAAGGAAACCGGGTGAAATGATTAATTTGTAAAAACAGTATTTTGCACAGCATTTTGCACTGCTTCATTGGTGGTACAATTTGAATGGAGTTGGTTGTAAGAATAGAACAGAATGAACATGAAGGGACATGAAATATTTCCTAGTCTCGGGAATGATACTAGAGAAAAACGATGAAAGTAAATAAATAAATTGAAAGGAACCTTTATAGTTAATAATACGTATACACACGTTTGTAAATTATATAGTTGTAATTTTGCTAAAAAGAAATGATATATAGCTGAAGACAAGTACTTTGATCAGTAATGTGATCACTATACCGAATTAGTACTCTTTTTTATTAGTATTGACTTCTCAATGTACAAAACACGAAGCGTGTATCGTGTTGTTATCATTTTAAAATTAATTATAGTCAATGTGTGATTATATTATTTATTTCTCTTTTTACCCTACTATGTGTTTTTTCTTCCTCAACATATCTCCAACTAGACGGAAAGGAGTATATGTAGCTAATGCCACATTTTTCATTCATGCAACTTTTGAAAATGTACATGTATTTATGTATATATGGGATTTGAAAGGCTCTAAATGAATTTTATGGACTGAGTGTGTGGCTGCTCACATGTTACAAATACAGGAAATTGACCGCATTTGCAACATGCGATCTTGCTGTTACGTCCACTTATGCTCACAAGTTCCAACTAGACATAACTACATACCTAAGTAGTCTCAGAAAATCCGAATACATACTGTGTCGCAAAAGCAAATATCCTTGGTCGGTGGATTTCCTGTCTTTCTTTCATGCATCCCTGCTCATAAAGTATTAAGGTGATGGCTCAACTGACTACCTACCAAGGATTATGGAATTTCACAGAGAGAAACAAACCAGTTTTCTTTGTGAACTCTGATGGATTTTTTGTTTCTTTCTTTCTCTTTGTACGTTATTTGTTTGTCCAGTATTGGTCCCTTGTAGTAGTCGGTCCATATACTTTTTCATAGTGATAAAGATTACATGAGAAGCTATATCCTGAGAGAAAAGGGAAAATGAGAGCGGAGGAGAAAGTGATATAGTTTTATTGAATCTAACATGTAAAAATTGGCATTCGAATAAGAAAACTTTTTCTCCAGAAATGAAACTTACTATACTCTCACACAACCTTTGAACATAACAATATATAATATCAGAAAATAAGAGGTAGAAGCTGAAATAATTAACACATTTATTTAACGAGGCTAAATGTTGATACTAAATAATATTACAGGACTTTATTGTATTCTTTCGCGTAGACCAATAGAACAAGGCTTTTGATAACGCTAAAAATCATACACAATTATTTAAAGTTATTACCACTAATTACTTGAGGAAAAAGTAAAAAAGGTAAGTACATAAAATTTCATATAGAGTTCAGTCTACTACAGGATAACAAAAGCACACCAAATAATAAATAATGCAAGTTTTAATGGAGTTTACTAACATACCATGAAGCTTTGTAACCCTAAATTATTGCATGAGTGATTCTACATGTAAGCTGTATACTCTATGAACACATTATGATAACTAGAGAGGAGATTCATTTGAATGACAAATAATATTTCCCTGACTTTTTTCTAGTTAGTTATACAAGTTGTTGGTAAACTTTCCATCTTAAAAAGAAATTTTTTTTACTGGTCTATTTCTTTCGGAATCAACTTAGGAATTCACACAACCTTACACACACCGTGTTTTGTGTAAATCATGACTCATGACAGAGTTTCAGCGAGCATCATAAATTCTTGTTGGGCACGCGAAATATTCATGATGTTGTTTCGAGGATACGAGAAAGGAAACGGGGAAGGGAGCGAGCAAACATAGATTCTACCAAAACATTCATGTGATGATGCGTTGTGAGCGAAGTTACCTGAGTGAACTTCAAAAGCGAACACACCTTTTTTTGACGCATCTGTATGTTATACTTTAAGAATTGTGGGATCTGTAGAGCTTGCCGCGTGGAAGAGAAAGTGAAATTGGGCCTGGAGAAGGTACTGTATCACAATAGGAAGCATCAATCAGAATGTTTAATTCATGTCTTGTTGGAACAAATAATATGTTTGGTTTGTTGTAGTGATATCACTGCTAGTCTCACTGCAAGATAAATTTTGAATGTAGATGCACATATACATGGAGCAATTATTAAACTGGTTTCACATGAAATTAAAATTAATATAAATAAAAAATTAGGGGAAACATCGAATTGTTATTAATAATGCAAGCAAAAAATGTGAACTATTTATTTACGACTTTCCCCATTCAACTGTTTATTCAATGTATGCACATCATTGTCCTTTCGTAGTCGCCTGCTTTCAAGTTTTCGAGGAAGGCAAGCTCATCGTACTCCTTAAAAGATAATAACACGAGGGGACCTGTAGGTCGAACAGGAACTTTATCCGGAAGTGCTAGTCGAGGTGGTAGTGGCCGGATCAATGCCACATCAGCAGCTGCAGCAAGAAGGCGCCCCCTTTCCACTCCAACATCCCCCTCAAAATCCCGCGAACCGCAGTGTACTTGCATGACAGCGGAGCAATATGCCAGACTTCGGGCAATGGACCCAAGATTTCGTGGTACTCCATTTATCATGCGTTTTGTATTTCGTTGAAAAAATAAAAGTTTGTATTTGGAATATTTAACATACTATTAATTCAATGGCTTTCTAAATTTGAAGCTGCTTCCACTCTCCCAAGAGCTACTCCGACTCAGCAGCCACGACCAGACGGTCCAGGTGGGAGGGAGAAAGGTCCTCCGACGGACAATTATGCTACTGTTCGTAGAGGTACCGAGACCAAGGTACGTCATAAAGTAAGGAATATTGTTTTTTTCTATTCATGTTATTCATCCTCATACGTACGTGCGTGTGTAGTTGACATAACAAGTGGACAATTGAGTAGAGAATTAACATTGTATGCTCATATAGTGTATCAATAACAAGTGTTTGTAAATGTTTTATGAATGTGGTAAATGGATGCGTGCATTTTGTGTTATGTATGAATGTTATCGTCTTGTGTGTGTGTTGACAAACTGTCTAATCGTGTTTAAACTGACCGTTTCAAACAGGGAACTGGTACAGTTTCTGACATGGACGGTGAAGGAGAAAGGTCGGAGAGATCTGGTCGCGGTGACAGAGAGCGTGGTTCAGGTGACGGTTCCCGTGGCCGTGGCTCTGGTCGTGGTGGACGTGAAATAGTATCTTCAAAATCGGTAGATTATTCGGATAACGAACTCGCAGCTCGTGAAACAATAGACAGGAAGAAGAGTAGGAGTAAAAGTACTGACGACGTGACAGAAAGAAATGCTCAAGGAGGAACCGGAACTGGTCGACGGGTGGCTAGCCAACAACAGCAGACTGAAGCTCAAGCGACTCAAACAGCTTATCCGTACAATACAAACACTTGTTCCAATAAACCATAAACTTAATTTTTATTAACATTATTATACATTTTCTTTTCATATTTTTATGAAACTTTCTTATGCGGTTGTGCAAATTTATGACATGCTTTTGACGTTAATTAATTTATGTTTCAAGGCGATCACGTACCCTACCAGGCAAGTCAACCATTGGAACGAATACAACACCAACCGGAGATAGTTTGACTGACAGCCACACGTTAAAACGGCTACTCAAGCCTATTTCCACGACAGGATCTGTAGCAACGTCTCCGGAAATGTCGAGAAGGATCTATCATCACGATGGATACATTTCAGAACCAGAAATTAGACATGTGTCTTCACACACACAGCCTGGCAAGCGGGCCACTGATACTTTACGCAGAGTTCATGAGAGAAGTAAGCACTGCACACGGTGATTTATCATGATATTCACATAATACTATGATGTACCATGTTTCGTCTTGATTTATTTCTTTCTTCTGTACTCATTCGTCATGTGTAAGGTATCAATTCTTTTGTGTACATACATTTTATTCCACTGTTTATACCTACCTTAAAATATATGATATCCGTGTGTATACAAAAGGGCCTGTACACATGGACAATGTTGTGTTTCATACTTTTTAAACCTACATACATAATATGTACCTATTCCAATAGGTACCTATATGTATACAATATTACGATATGATATCCGTGTGTATACAAAAGGGCCTGTACACATGGACAATGTTGTGTTTCATACTTTTTAAACCTACATACATAATATGTACCTATTCCAATAGGTACCTATATGTATATAATATTACGGGTTCTTGCTAAACATTTATTTCCTTCCGAATACAATATAATTTTGTATATTTTTTTCTTATCGAAAATCATTGATATTATTATTACATAGAATATTATGATTACAATAACATGAAACGCCTAATTATACTCTACTTTTAAATGTATATAAAAAGCTTATCTGCAGCCCTTTCTCATAATAAATTCTTGGCGTTACTATAATATCATGCTTTTGTCAAGTGAGAAAAAGAGTGCTAATATGAGTATTTGTGGGTTTCTGCTGTGGTTTGTTGTGGTTGTGCTTGATGATGTGTTGTGTGCATGTTTTCTCTTGTAAGTTGCATAATTTACTATTATGACGATGCATATATAAAAATAAGTATACATGCATAATCAGTACTGTATCTATATATATATTACATATTTAGTATTCAAGGGATTGTGTGTTTGTACATATTGTTATGAGTAGTGTTGAAAACTATATATTTGCATACAATACAGTGTATACTCAACTTAAGTAATGCATAAAATCCAAACTCTTTAAACCTATAGACTAGAAAAATATGACCTCTATATTTTATGCATTTTCACAGAGAGAAATGGTTTTCACTCATGTGATGATTGATAATGACTTAATATGAAACATATTCCGGAAAGGTAAAAATTCATTGTGTGTATGTATGTATGTTGTGAAGGTCGCGGTGTTGGAACTCAAACAAGTTATGGGAAATTTAAAATGGAATCTTCACCTCCATCGGATCAACCGGTATTCGACCACGCATATTACGCAACGACCCCACCAAGCTCAAGTCCTGAAGGAGAAGGTGCGACCACAAACAAAAACATGATAGGAATAATTTCAATTGTAGTAGTTAATCGGAAAAAGCTTTTAAAGAAGGATAACACAATATTTTAAGACAAATACGTATAAGAACACGCGTTCATCCAAGGCAATGTTGAGTGAGAAAGAAGAAAAAGACAGGAAGTTTACCAGATGTATGGCAGTTAATGACTCATTTCAAAATATTATTAATTAAAAGGCCTTATAAAAGCAATGAAAAGGCAACACGTCAATGTGCCTAGAAAGCAACATTTGAGTTGTCAGCGCCACTTTTTAGTACCAGCAAATGGTCATAAATTAAGTCATTGTGAAATCCTATATCATAAAAAGGAGTCAAAGTCGCGTACTTTCATTCACGTGAATTGAATTAACAATTTACGAGTTATTATAGTGTCAAAAAAGATATAAGCAAGTAGTGAAGGCTGAGTAGAGATAGAAAGAGAAAGCTTGTCTTTCTCTCCTTTTCAAGAGGCATTTTGAAAGATTACAATATAATGGGAGGAAACTTGGGCAAATTAAATTAGATTTTTTTTCCTGGAGTTCGGTCTGGTAAAGAAAGTGGGAGCGAAAGGGAAATCGAGCATAATGCTAATGCACATAAAGTTACAATGTGGCGTTACTTATTTCTTTCTCTCTGGACCAAGTTAATAGTAGCAGGACTTCTTGTTGATGTTGATCTCTTGATCTGTTTGGAGTTTAATCCTATGCAACATACTTCTGTGTAAAGTAGTAGTAGGAGTAAGTATACCAAAGAGAATGTTTTTGTGTGTGCCACGTCACGGTACGGTTCCACCACATGCATTAATATCATCCAACCAATCGTCAGCAGGATTCTCTAGGTGTTCTATCGTAGTGTGTACTAACATAATGGCAAGAGTGTGTAATAGTAATGTGGAAAGGATTGTATGTAGACACGAGAGGAGCGCAGGACTTACGTTTATTACGATATTGATTTCATGAAAAGGGCTCCTCTGGCAAGTCTCCCAGTTTTCTTTTTGTTGGTGTGGAAAATGTTGTGAAGGAATCTTGTAGATATACATGCTACTTACTTTGGTACTCATGTGTACTTATGTATGTGCTTACTTGCATTTACAACAACTGCGCTGTTTTTGAATGGCGTATATATATGAAAGATCAATTGCATGGTTAAAAATGAGAGGAAAGTGAAAGCTAGTTAAGGACACGCTATCTCACACAAGAACGTCCTCTTGTAGGAATCAAGCTAAGCAGAGAGGGGGAAAGATAACAACTACTTTCCCTACTTGGTAGTTTTCTGACTGAGAGGTAGCGCCCACTGCAGAACACCACATATCATTGTTAGAAAATTTAGTTATTTAGCATACACAGTGCGAAAGGAACCGGGTTCTTGTTTGCTTAATGAATGCTTTGAATGAATGACGAACAGGGAAATCCACTTTTTTGTGCAATAAAATAATATTTTAATGGAAATTGTAAGACAAAATTATATGTTTAAAATGACAAAATTGTCTGGTAATATGCTTTCTCTCTTTATTGTATAGATACGTACCACCTAAATGTCGGTATGTTAGTTCCAATTTTAATTGCTGATGTAAATGAGGAATGAGAGAAAAGTGATTTGTCCACCTTTTGGCTGCAGATTGGCTTTAGTTGAAACCGCTCATGTTGGATTTGTTTGTAAAATATTTTTATTGTGATAACATTTAATTTAGGTCAAACCAGTCCTTCCCCAGGATCACCCACTGCCAGACTTCTACTTGAATATGAACAACATTTAAGAAATACTTTAGCGAAAGGAATGGACGCGGAAAGTTATAGTTTACACACGTTCGAAGCAATTATTTCTCAAAGCAACGAAAATTTATGTACGTAAGATGTTTTATAAAATATTGTGTATTTAAATAGGAAAAAATTTCATTTCAGAAATCTTTCAATGTAATTAAGTGAAGATTATGAATTTCTATGATAATTTAAAGTTAGGTGAAATTCTGCAATTATGAATGAACGAATAGCTATTATTGTACAATGTAATAATGTATTGAGTTAAAAATTAGTTTTTATAAAAATATGAGTTGATACTTTCTGTGCAATAGGCTCGTATTTAAAATTAACAACGTAAATAATAAGATTTTTGCTTTAGTGCCTTTTCCAGTACAGTTTAACTAGTTTCAATGATAGAGAGAATGGTAGCTGATCTGTTTACTTTTCAAATCACATTTTACTTTAAAAACTATCTGTAAAGGCACCTGGAGTGCAATGTGAAGAAAAGTTCGGCCCGTCATTGCTGGACAATTCAATGTAAGAAATGCTGTCATAAAAGACTAAAATTCAATCTTGAGAGACAACGGTACCTGTGTCAATCAGTACCGCCCTCCGCTTACATTATGTGTTGCAAAATTTAAATCAAACCAAGACAGTGTTTGGAACATATTATAGTCCATATCATCTTTGAAACGGTCTTATGATTACTATTTGAAAATATTTCATACTTACAGATGTGTAAAGCTTGTAGCAGATTACTACTAGCAGTAATTTCAGTTTTAAGACTGACTATTTGTTTAAGCTAGCATAGTTCACAATGAATATTATGTGTTGTAATAAAAGTAAGTGTTCGGGTGTCTGTAGGAAAGAAGCAAACAAAATACTAAAAACAATGACAGAACAAGAAATGACAGTAAGCCACGTAGGAAATATACTTATCAAACTATTTCAACGAAGTACGTAATAAATGCTAGAAAATAAGTGTCCTATAAATTCAAAAAAAAGTTTATTATAAAACGTATAATCTTCCATGAAAGCATCAACTACTTTTTGTAGAATAATCCAAGAATATGTTATGATAGCGTACAATTTCAGTTACTGCATTTTTCAGAGAGATGAAATGACATTAGTATTTGTTCTCTTCTTTATTTTCTCCTACTTAATATTTATTCTCTACTCAAATTCAACGCTACCTCAGAGGAAGTGTAATTACGATTTTTTGTAGAAATCTTATGATTGTAATTTCAAATAAAACTTTTTATGTGCAGCTGTTCCTCCGAATTCTCGTTCAACGACCCTTCCACGGCTAGGAGCCCCATCAAGAGAAAATTTTAGAATATCACACGAAGCATCCCGAGAAGCTTCGCGTGACTCTGATGTGCTTAGTGGTTATTACAGTGATTTTCGAGATCGTGGTTATCTTAGTGATCATAATTCCCGGTAAGAGAATGTAAAATTACAACTAGCAAAATATAATTTATTCATTCATTGATAAGCTCTACACATTATTTAGATATGTAGATGATTTGGCATGACTGAATTATTAAATACATATTATATTATGTAAATTATGCAAAACGAAATACAGGTATGATAGCTTAACTGTAAGGGTACCACTATAACTGACAACTAGATTTTGGCTCAAGATTGACCTCATTTCATAATTACTAAACTCCGGTGTTGTTGATGATATGTACTATGAAAAAGTTGTTACTGTGACGTGGTGGTGAACTAAAATGTAACAATAAGTCAGGTCGATCTGAAAGCTAGTTACAGCAGATATAGAACTTTTCAGAAAAAAAGTTTTATTTTTTCCCATTTGCTTCTCAACTGGGAGACATTTATGAGGAAATTTGAGATTCCTCCTTGCTAATAAATCACACACGAATGCTCTTAAGAACTGTATAATAGACACGAAGTAGCTAATGGCCAAAAATGGTGGAAAAAACTTTGTCCTCAGTCCTCACAAACTTATCTTTTATGTGAAAGAAATATTATCAGGATGGGTGTCGAAATGTCGTCTTATACCTTCCCATGTATCATTTTCAATACAGACGCTTCCATTATAATGTGCAGAGAATTATGACATACATATATGATATCCTATTATTATCTACTCGTTGTAACCTTCTTAGATGAGGACGAGTTAGTGGATATTTCCTCCATACAAATTAAATCCATGAACGACTGGAAAACACATTTTGAGTCTTCAAGCAACTGTGCTGTGCCATATTGTACTCTGAAACAAAGTTTTTTATCCTGACATCCGTTATCATTATGAGAATATGGGTTCTACCTGGAGCTTGATGACTTTTTTGTACCAAATGTCTCTGACTTTGTGTCGTAAATATAAGTACATTCTAGCATTTTATTTAGGCACCAAACATACTTCCATTAATATAAAATTAGCAGAGGTTCTCCCGACACCACTGCCATATTCTCAGCAGAAAGTTTGTCAGGTGTATAATCATCATTTCCGTACCATTATCCTACAGTACACTTTTACTCTTTGTTGAAGAATAGTAGCAGGCGTACATGGTAGAATGATGATGACGATGACCTATGACGATAATGCTATTTATGATCTGTACACTATTCTGTTTACACAAAAATATACTCCAATTCGTATACTTTGAATAATTTAGGAAAATTTTGAACAAGTTTTTTTTTCTTTCTTCTCTACTTTCTCAGGACTAGTGGGTATTATGACCGCCATGAGAATAACAAATCAGGTTACTTTTCTGACCGAGAAAATCGTAGCGGTTACTACTCCGACCGAGAGGTTCATTCCCATAACCAGAAGTATGGTTCTGTTCGCCAACAAGCTTCTGTCGAGTCGGCTGACTCCCGTCTCTGCTATTTGACATCGTCTGAGGTAAGTATGAATTTAACAAACCATTTCACTTTCCTTCTTCAACCCAGTTTAGTTTAGTTTTTTGCATAAGAAATGCATGAGGTCTACGTACAGTTGAGAAGAGAACATAATTCTCTCGGTGCCACGACGTTGCTTTTTGTAGGTCTATCATGAAACGAGGAATGCATGATCTTACATCCATAGATGGCAAAGCCGCATATCATATCCATCGTCATCAGTTTGAATGAAAATGTACAAAAGTGGAAAGCGTGTGGCCAGCAAGCGTAACCAAAAGTAAAATAGTACATGAAAAAGGAGGAAAGAAATGAAAATTTCTTTTTTTATTTTCCCTCGTCTTCTCGGCTTTGTTTACCAGACGTTGAGTACTTGTGTGTATATTATGCTTGATTCACATGAATGCATTCATAACATACGAACTATTCTAAGGGACAGTTTATACCTATAGTTGAATGTTATTACGAAAATCTACTGGATTCTTCCTCACCTTTATCTATTTGCTTTTCTCAGCTTTATTATGCGCATGGAGAACAAGAATCTCCCTAGATGCGCCTTGTCTTTCTTATGTACCCCTGCATATAATACTTGTACAAGGGGAGTAAAATAGTAAAATGCAACTGTCCAGGGACAAAAACGAGACTCTTGGCAATAAAAAGGCTGTGATCACTATGTACTTAAACGAATGTGCAAGATTTTACCAGAGGGAAAGAGAAGTACCTTAAAAGAAATTGAAGTATTTTGGGAAAGGTGGTTTATGCTGATATAATGATATTTTGTGCTCCTGTGTACTTGTTAGAAAGCCGGAAGGAACGAAAGACTATTTTCACTGCTGTTGTTTTATCAGGCGAGGAGAAGGCAGCAATAAAAGTATTTGATGGGCCATTGGTTGGGTTTGCTTTAAGGTAGAGGAAGCACACACGTGGTTGTGTAATGTGGTTTTGGGATTTCATGTTTATGCACTGTTACAAATCTGGGTTTAGAAGAGTAGATATCAACTTATCAAGCTAGTCGTTCGACGCGATAAATATAACTATTGCGTATAGTAAAAAATATAATCCCTATATCTTTCATAAATCAGAAGTCTATAACAGCTAATTCATCTCATTTTGCTCCGTTATGTAAGCTCAACGAATCGTTAAATTGTTAATTGTTTTGGTTGGCTGTTAATTAAACATGGAGCTGGTCTGGTGTCCATTAATCAGTTTTATTAAACGATATTAAAAAGTTCGTGTACATAATTTTGGTTGGAATTAATGAAAATTTCTAATTTAAAATTAATTAACTTCACTGCTTGCTATATGTATATATACTATATAACATTTACTAAGCCCTTTCTTTTATTTTCCGAACATTTCTAAAACTGGGTTAATAAAAGTTTTATTTAAAACTGGCGAATTCAGACTATGTACATAAAACGGTTTGGAATGGAACGTTATAAACTTTTATTCGTTGTAAACCTCCCTGTGAGGTCCTCACATGTGACAAAATTGTAATTATTGTAGTTGTAGGAAGTAGGAATTTAATGAATGAATGACAAAAAGTAAAAGTTCGAGTTTAGGTAACTGTCTGTCAGGAAGTGTACGATTTAGCCTACAATGTGTGATAACGGCATTATGCTGCGTTGTATTCAATTATTACTATTATTATTACTACCTAGTATATTATAGTGGAAAAGTGCGTAAAATATAGAGCATAATATGTGAATGTAAATCTATTTTCTGAATTGATTTTTAATCTCGTATACCCCTAAACGAATCTACTTCACACAAAACTAATTTACTTTCTCTCTCTTTTCACGTTTCTCTCGTTTAACGCATCAGAAAACTTGCTGCACAGGCATAAAGACTGTCGTAACTCACACTCACATCAAAATTAGATTACTCAGCAGACTTTGCAACAGAGTCTATTAATTAAGGACGTTAGGTATGCTAACTTCCGGAAGGTGACTAAGTTTAAAATTGGAAAGGGAATGTCACCCCGAGAGAACATTAAATCCGATAGTCAGCTCCATAAATGAATAAAAAATGGATTGGAATTTTAAGAATGCAAAGTTCACAAACATAATTGCTGAATACGTTTACCATTCCTCGAGAATAGTGCGTGATGCTCATGTATGAGATCTTTCACATACGAATCGCCTGTAACACGTATATATCATTATGACTTTATAAGAGTTTATAGGAGACAGTTTACACAATAGCTGTTGACGTGGTCATTCAAATCTGACTTAGGTCTCATCAGTTACGTGATATATCACTACAACTTGCTATGTATTTACTGAACCAAAGTGAAAGTTGTGACCGGTAAACAGTTAAACTAGCCATTGTACATTCTTTTATGCTTTTATGTAATAACAAGATGATAAAGATTCAATATAAGTATATAACACGTATGACAGAGTCATATAAGCTGAAAGTAGAGATACTTGTGTATGTACTTGGATCAATGCATGCCAAAGCATACTGTCACGTTGACATAACTTCTTATCTGACTGTGTTTGATGCAATGAAATGATTTGATTCGAAACATCGATTCACGACTGTGACAGCTCCATCCTTTCATGCTCTTGAGAAATGAAAGAGTGCTTGTTGATGGGTAATATGTGAGAATTGGGAAATGGAATGAATTTACTTCGTTAGGTAGCGTCCTGTAGAAAATAGACTGAAATGTCCATTTTCCGTTGTTGAATGACTGTCATCATGTAGAGATATAAATGACAAAAATACCTAAACCTACACCAAAAATGTGGTTCTTTCTCCCATACAGATTCTATGTGGATGGTACTTATTCATTCGTGCATTATAGTAAGCACAAATATCTCCTCATTTCAGTCTATGTTCATATTCATCAAAGCACTAGATGACACTGGTAATGGTCTCCATAGGCTTCAATTTGATTGAAAATGCTCGGATGAATGGCATTAGATAAATCGGAACGGAATCTGTACGCTGAATTATAATGGTAAGAGGAAAGAGAACGGAAGTATTGCACCAAACTATGGCATTATGCGTTATCCGTTCCACGTTTTCAAAAATGAAAACGCGAAATGGGAATGACGACGGTTTCACCAACGTTACAACATACATTCAACATATTACAGTGAACGTTTTACAGTTCCTATTCGGATTGTGTTATCGTTTTCCATCCATAATAATATTCTCTGAAGTATAAAAACACAAGAAATTTATAAACAACAAATAATCTCTACTTCAACTTAAAAAATTTCCAACTACTATACATATGAACACGATTGGATAACTGTTTTCATTGCTCATAGGTGGCTCAGTCTATGCCTTGAGTCTGAAGAACACTGAGCCTGTGAAGCCTAGCTTGTATGCTTTCATCCTACATCCAAACGAATTTTCTGCAAGAGTACGTGAAAAATGTGTGTGTAGATGTTATAGTATGAAGAATCCTTGTTTATGGTTATAATGTATAATGTAATGTCAGTATTTTCTTTACTCATTCGGAGAAAGCAAAATAATATTTTTCTGTGGTGCACGTTACACAGTCTGGAATCAGCTCACAGATCCAGTCCGTCGAACTTGTAACCCATGAAAATAACTCATGAACACAACCCCTCCCTCTTACGATGTAAATAAATACGTGCTCTCCTTTTATTTTTGTTTCTTGGAAGCGTTCTCTGTTCCTTCGCGTTTTGAGCACTAGCAATTTCCTTTAATATACAGAGTGGGATTTTCATATACCCACTGCGTAACATACCTACACTCACTCAGTAAATGCCTTACGATTCTATAGAAAATGCGTGTATAACTTATAAAGACTGGTCTACAAAGCCTAATGCAGTGAAAGTGAATGAAAGTTCCGGGATTTGTTGACTTGAGATTTGCAGTCCGACAACGCAAGTTCAGGTATCCAAAAGGGAAGGAGAAAAATGCATTCCGGTTAAATTCGAGACTGGTTAGGTTTCCGCTACTATCACGTTGGGTTGTAATGTCGCTTCTGTGTTGTTTATGGTGGTGATCACTTCTTGGAGTTTTACTACATTTTTGGCGAGACAGTGCTTTCCGAGTATTTGTGTATTCAATATTGTAAATTAAATTCCAAAAAGAGATAAGAGAAGACATTGTAAATTAAATATTACTCCCATGAACGAAAGATATAAGGAAAGTCAATGCAATACATTATATATCGTGGTATATAATTGTTCATTATTATTACAGTAAACATCAGGGTGCTATTTCCTGGATCTGAAGTTTAATGTGAAGATATATGAAGGAAGGCAATGATCTTAATATAAAGCTAGTTACCGTGAATCCTACATCCGTGTAGGTTGTTAGGTAATCAGGATTGTAGCTTTCCATTTTAGATCATTGGAAGGAAGGAATTTATTTTTTGGATAACTTGAGAACAAAGATGGTCATACTATTATAAACCTACCCGTACTTAAAATGATTTACCTACAAAACATAGTTTAAAATATTAAATGCTGAAATGCAAATGTTTTCTTCATCCAATTTGATTTACTGTATTGTCTTGGAAAGGCATGGAAAGAAGTACGTAAAGTTACTTTCTTCCTTTAGCTTAGCACTGTATGTATTGTGTCCTCTGTAGGCTTATCCTACGTTCACTTTGGCGTTAAGACAAAGCCCTCCATTGTATAAAAAACCCCAAAAATTAAGACACTAGACCTCAAACAAAAATGGAAAAGACGAATAGGTTGTTGTGTAAAAGCGAAGAAGTACGAAAAGATGAAATTCATCCCTCTAAGGAAAATCCCTTGAAACGTCTAGATTTGAAATCCCTTTCTTGGCTGATGTTTCACAAAATGTGTTTTGTACACATTCACAATAATAATTATATGTATATTATAACCATCTATAAGTCGTATGGCTCCCGTCGTATATGTTAAGCTCATTATACATTGTATCCCTTTTCAGTTATTCTTATTTTCGTAATACCACCTCTCGTTCTTTCTTCTCGCTTTCCCTGAGCTAGTCAACCAGTCAGTTAGAAGTGATGTCATAGTGGAAGCTAGGAATCCTGGCAAATAGAGTAGCGTAGGCTTCTTCACACAGGAAAACGTAGAAAATTGGATTTATACAATGATATGACATGTACTGAACATGTTTTCACTAGAAGTTTGTATGTAGCTGTGCATTTGATAGTGTAGTTAATATCTACAATCTAGAAATTGATATTACATCAAGGTATAAGAGCATTCACACTGAAGATTTATTTTTTTATTATCCATACAGTAAATGTAAAAATATAAATTTCATTCTGAAATATCTCACAATTAAATGGTTGAGTGAACGATACAATGTGGTAAAGCTGCTTATAACAACAATAACATCTTACTAGAAAAACTTTTTAAAGGGAAGGACGATTCTTATAGCTAGCTGATATCCTTTCCATGCATGTTCATGAAATTTCACAACAGTATAATTCATTTTTCAATCAATAAGGAGCTAGGTGTGTAGAAATGGAGTTTCTTTCGAAAAATAAATAATCATGTAATGTGAATAAAATTAGCATTTTCGATTTCATTGCAATAATTTCTTGTCTTTTGTAAACTTCAAAATGCACTAAACTATCAACTAAACTGAATGTAAAACAACGTATCAAACTCTTACTTGAAGTTGTATACACGTCTGCGTCATTCTCATGTTACATTCTATGAACAACTGTATTTGACTACAGATGTATAATATACTACATTTCTTCTCGCCAAATAAAAATTGTACTTGTATCTCGGCTTGTATGATTTTGCCTAACAAGTTGACTCATAGTTAAATGAGCTCGTACAAATGCCTGTAAAAAATTATCCGAAACTCATGTTGTCAAATTTTAGATGCGTGCGATTATGAAATAAATAATATGCATGAAATTATTATACATACATGCAAGTTGTGCTTTGGAAAACTCCCTGGCATCATAAGACGCAAAGTTTGCTAGTATATTTAAAATACTTGCGTTCTAAGTAGGTGTTTTTGTATTGCATTGTGAGTGTTTGTTATATATGTTGCTGCAACCTGTTTTCTCGAATGAATTGCGATCGTGTGCTTCTACCGGTACAGTAATTGATAGGTATAGATTTTCTACTTGTAGAAGCACAAAAGTCAGCCTTTACTCCATCAAATGAGCTCAACAAAGCACACATGTCGTCCCCGTGTACAACTCATTTTCACTTCTGCTGTTGCATGGACTTA
>JAHZMV010000504.1:0-22991 GCA_027743765.1 Coecobrya sp. COE2
AGTTAGTCAGCCTTACAGTTGCTTATTTAATACTTATAAAAAATATCACTAATTTAAAATAAGAATGTGTACATTTGCAAATAAAACGAGAGAAATGATAAATGCACAAGAGAACCGAGGATAACCATCTGTATCTATAATACGATGTAAAATATCTTTGTTCCACTGTGATACAACATACCTTGATATGTTAAATGTCTTCAAGTCAGATGAGAATTATTCAGTTTGCAAAAGATCTGGTAGGTTTCTTTTGTTGCTCATTGGCAATATTGTGAGTATGTTATACCGGCTTTGCTTGTGGGTGCTTTCCTGGAGATGACGACAGAACTTGTGGATTTTCTTTGATTCGGATCCAATTGAATGGAATATAATACCGTTTCAGATATATTAGTTCCTATTTATTTCCCATGTTACATCCTGAACAATATCTTTACCAGAGCCCAAATTGATGTGATACAAGAAAAGATTTGACAGGTTCCATTGAAAGCAGGCATGCTTTCCCTCACAATATGCATATATTACTTATACATATGTACCAGTTCCCGGAAGGGTTTCTTCAGTATACATTGGGGAGGGATAATAAAATAAGCGACTGTACCCAACCAAACCCTATCATTCTTCTCTTTTCGTTCTTCTACTCGCTTGTTGACGTATTATTTGTTTGCTCGATTCGTTTCTTCTTTTTACCTAGAAAGAAGTCAATCTACCAACGGAGAGATACCAAAAGCAAAGAAGCGATTTCGTGCCAAAAAGTGCCTATACTTTCTTAACCATTTTATATTTGCATTCATCGTAATATCTTTCTGTCAATTGAAGCTGAATTCTTGTTGACACCGACACCGTATTAACTTCTATGGTACTCATATGTCAATTTCTCATAATTGCTTTTATCTGCTATATGATATAGCCTATATCTTTCCAGAATATCAATCATTGTTCGTTTGTAATAGCGTATTAACAGCCTCTTCAATAAAAAATATTTTTCGAATCAACAGCATTTTTTCTATAGATATTTTATTTACTGAGGTAGACCAAATAAGGTGATGACTGCTCAATGATTTACAATTGATACATTGGCAGAAAATCTTATAGTGCAAAATTCTATTTTTCAGGGATTTATAGAGATGAGGGGTAGTAGAACAAGGAGCAACACATTTTTGGCCCAATTAGTAAATAAAACCACAGCTCACTTTCGCTACTTTTAATTTTAATTTTGACATCTTTTCACATGTGTAAATTTTTGTGAATTCTGTTTTGTTGTCTTCCTTAGTCTCTGGTGTAGATAGGCTTGGATGGTATCGGTATATAATAATAAGCCAATATGACATAACACTAGTAAAATGGAAAGGGCACTTTGGTACATTTAGGTACGTGGTAGATATACGATATAGTTAGTTCTATTATATGTGCTAGGCACAGATTTGTGTCTGTGTCTTATTAACAGTATTCATAATAAAACAAAAACCATAATATTGAATAAGCAATCATGAGTTTGCAAATTAAAGCATCAAATTACTTTTAAAAATAAAGAGATGATAAAATCGAAGCAACATTAACATTAGATACATATATGTGAATCCATATGTATATAAGTACCTCATGTCTATCCCAAAGCAGTAAGTTGTACAGGAAGATTATCATTCGACCCTGCAACTTGTGAACACATGTCTGTGAAGCGTACATGAATATTTTATGAATACTTGAAGATGAAATCAAGCGGAACTTCGTTTATGTCTAGTCCCTATATTATACAATCAGTCCTACCTGATACTGAACAAGACAAAATGATGTTTTATTTTCACGCGTGAAACCAATTGACTCCGTGATATTAAAACCAGAAAGCATAAAAATGGAAATGCGGTTCTAGTGGCGAGTTACAAATTGTGTTACCTATACCAATGGCCAAACCATAATAACTTCTACACAAAGCTCATGTATTTTACGTCTGATTAAAATTGAAATTGTGTCATTCATCAGTTCTTGATTTCAATTATATTCACTTCACTTGATTTTGTCAATGAATATGCATCGCAGTATGTTCAAGGAGCTCATGCATGACGGTTTGGCTATAAGCAAGGTTGAATTTATTATTTGCTTCCGCAATTGATGAACACATACATGTTGCTTTATTTACTTAAAAAATTGAAAAAATGAGGTCTATTAGTATACTATTTCTTTACGACAACACTAAATCATGTATGTCCAAAATTTATGTTGCAATGACCAGGTGACTGAAAACAAGCATTAGATTAGTTCAAACCTTGTATTGCTCATGTTTATGTAATCTGTTTAAAACAAGACTCACAGTTTCAACACTATTCTACTGTGACCTTTTTCATTTACATAACCATGTTGCATTGCTAGTAGTAATTTGCTACGTGAACTTATTTCCGAACATCCAGATGTTTCCGCTAATTTTATATCGCCAAATGGGTATCTATTGTTCGAACTTAATGACAAATACATAAGGAAGAAAGTTATATAAAAATGGTTTTTGAATGGAACAGAATATTGTGCCTGGAGATTTACTTCTATTGAACGAATGCACCACATAGCAACCAAACCGGTGATTTGTGTATGTGATGGTTATAGAAAAAACCATTTTCTTGTAGATTTATGTTGATAAAATGCGTACCATTACATTATTACATGCGACTTGTTTAAAAATTCTCTTTGGTATGTATGAGGTGAAATATACTGCAAGTTAGATTATGGCATATTACATTGACCGAGTATTGGGAGCTGGTACTTCGTTCTGTTTCATCACGTTGATTTCCTTGATGGCTTTTTCGTTTCTCTTGCGTGAAAAAGAAACCAGTAGTTAACAAACTCTATACTTTCTCTGTGGGCGTTGGCGACTTAAAGATAACAGCGTAATAAAAAGTTACAGCATTCCTTTCCTATACCAGTGCGCCTTGATTCCCAGTTTGCCAAACCCTTCCGGAAAATCTATTTTTGACAAGGTAGAAATATATATGAATGAATATAACAAAATAACATGTGAAATGTGTAGGTTAAATATCATGAGAACGTTGATGGTGAAATCTCCGCCAAATACGTAGCTTTATAAAGCTGGGTTTACTTGACAATCCGTTGCATGCGTTTTAGTCGAGGCAGTTAGGATGGAAAGTGAGTAGAATAGCACGTATATGTAATATTATGCTTAACAGAGCTATATATTGTATTGCTTTGTGGACATTGTACCCACTCTTTAACAAACATGGCCTGGTTGATTAGATGGGACAAAACAAAGCCTTTCCGAATTTCCGATCCATGTCCAAGAGATATTCAAGTTTGTAACAAAAATGCTCAGGCGTTGTATATGTTATGATTTCGTTTTTATGAGTGCATTTTAATGAAGACTTATTTCTCATTTGGGCAAACATAACATAGCGGTTACGACTACGACAACACTAAATTCATACAACCATTTGTGTACTTCATCACTGTACGGGATTGAATATCTTCTTTTTATGTATAATAGATGGTTAATTTTTGCATCATGGTCTAAAATGTTTAAAAGGATCATACAATAATGTTCATTGTATGTACATGGCTGGTAATTAAGTAGGTTTGTAATGTTGTTCAACTTTTTAACTGTGGATTAGAATACTTTTTTGCACTTTACTTTTACGCTACATCTTTTAAATTCGTAACATTAAGCGAAGCATCCATAACATAATGTTTCCCTCCGAAAAGTTTTTACGATGTTTGTATATCCATATCCGCCGACATTTTTGTTCAGAAATGTAAACCGTATGTAATAATCATTGTAATTTCAAAAATCGATGGTGCAAATGTGCTTACAGGGCAACGTCGTATTTATAAACTATTGGTGTACTAGCCTTCGCCATTTTATTATAAAAGATTGTGGAAAATCAGTGAAGGAAAGAGGGTGAACACTACTAAACACTAACAAGTATGCAAGGCAGCCACTCTGGCACCAAACTTGGTTTTGCACTAATGAAAGTTAGCATGCATGTGTATCTCCTTCGATAGGAGAATCGTACTGAATTACAATGGGAAAGTTTTATTGTCTGCATAAACAACACGCTTGAGCCGCATAACTTGTTTAGAAACAGGGACTACCAACACCCAGGCCGAAACAATATTTCTTCCATGAGGTAGTGTGTACATCTATCAAGGCTATTAGAAACGCATAAGTAATGAAAATCAGACAAAATTCTAATACATATTTTGTATACAACTTAATCATTCTCCAGAAGCATTATGTAGTATTTACACCCCCTTTCAGTCATATAAAAGCCATAAAAGGATAATTTGATGCAAAGAAATGCAAAACATGCAGCATGCAACCAAACCCATCTCTGGAATTTTATATCGCTTTCCCACACGAGAAAGTACAACATTTTATGAAAACGACGGAAAAGGTTCGGCTTAAGTACACCGTCTCGTCCAGACACCAGAAAGCTGCTAGGAGCACAAGCAACCACTTGGCCCCTTTTCCTCTGCTCATATGTGATTACATTTTACTTTCCCGTCTTCCATAATAAAATACACATTTACATCATTATTATTATCCTTTGAAGTTTGAGTTGTTAATTTTCCCACGATATGAAAGTTTTCATATATAGTTTCACAAAGTAGAGCAACACGGATCCAAATTGCTATATCGTGCGGTATAAGCAGCAGTATTATGAAATGTGAACTTAGGAAGAGCTACAAGTTTTCAGTTTCATTATGACACATCAGCCGCGGCATTTCGTGCATTTACTTTCACACTGTATGTGTCAAAAACAAATAATAAATCTTGGCGAAATTTGCTGCTGGTATATTAGAGTGTGAATGATGCTATTTATTTTAAGATAATATTATGCTATAGACACTAATTAAGTATTGTTTCGCACGCGATCACGAAATATTTTAAATTAAAACATATATTTCAAAGTTTTCCGCATGATGTGACTAGTGATACTTAGGTCAGATTAGCTTAGATTGGTTCCGTGATTATATAGGAAGGGTGGAGTCTGTAATTTGCTTTTACTCTAAAGGCATTGTGTATATGTATATGCATTTAAAGTATAACTCAACAAACCCCACCTAGAAGACCGTTTATTTTCTTATTCTTATTTCTCGATTAACTTAATTTTTAAAGTGGAGGCAGGCAGGCAAAAAGCCAGGAAGCATTGCCAAATCGATGAATAGTTGTTATCCACAATTCGGCAAGGTAGTGGATACTGTAAACTATATTCCAGAGATACCAAATTAGGTAAGCTAGACACTGTCTAGGTATTTACTTTTGATTTCTACTGTTGTTCAGTTTGTCGTGGAGAGAATTTAATAGTTCTTAAGGAATGAATAGAGGGTAAAGAATGGAGAAAAAACATGCACCTAAAGTCAACTTTTCTATATATTCTGACAGCACTGTTTAACCTATAACATAAGCAAATCTACTACCTATGGTATTACGTTGGTTGCCGAGATTTGGTTTTTGGTTACACTGGCTTTACAAATTGTAATACTATGTTTTTTATGTTTAGAAATACGAACACTTATTACTTCCTGGAGTTAATGTGAAAAATCTCTGGGGAATACGATACACAAAAGAAGGGCTCACATTTTACACTCTTTATACTCATAAAATGAATGCAACATGTACTACTTAATAAACTACTTTGACACATTTAAAATGTTTCTGCTGTGCCTAATTTACGGAATATAATCTACCGAACACCCCAATAACGTTTTCTTCATGAATAACTCTATGCAATGGAAGAATCACGGAAAGTAATCATGAGAGCGTTGTGCTGTAATATCTTCTTTTGGAGGGACACCGCCACGGGTTGCTGCCTTTAAGTTATCAACCTTTATAATTGACGTAGTGTCCCATATAAAACGTAATGATATTATGTACATTAACTGCTATCCAGCAAGATGGCAAAAATAAATGATCCAAGTTTCCGGGATAATTTTTCCCACACCATTTACTAAAGGTCACAAGGTGCAAATTGGGCACGCACAGATAAATGGATACCAGTTCTTGGTACCAGTTATGGCAATTCATCATACAAATAGCAGCTAGTAATAGTAGTAGGCTAATTAGGTTTGGTGCTTTGGTAGAGAAATATGAATAATATGTAAGAAATAATCTTACTACAAGGCGAAATATACTATAATATATTTATAAATATTAAATGTGTTTACCTATGAACTTATTGAGTTTACGAAAATGAGCAATTGTCCTCTTTCCATTGTATCTGTATAGGCATATCTGCGTGTTTCCCTAATCCTCCCAAAAATTACAAAAAATTACGGTAATGAGATAAAAATATATACCTATACATAATTGCAAATTCTTCTTTTAGAGCATTTCGGGTTAGTATTTATCTTGTAATATGTATGCAACAATACTACATACAATATAGCATCCGATATAGGATACTGTAATACTAACAATGAAAGGGTGACAACGATGAGCTTGTCTTTTAATCCCCCTATATTAGTATTATCACACCAAGTTGTATAACGTACGATTGTACGATATATGCATTGCACGTAGGTATGTTATTTGATTAGACAGTGGCATTACAGAACCAACATGAATTTAATGATGACAACAAATGTGCTTAATGCATGGTCATGCGGTGGAAAATATCAATGCGTTTTAGGTTCATTGTTTGTTACGCTATTACATTCACAAGCATTAATGCAAGCATCCATGTCGGTCTTCCTTCATGTCATACGGATTCATTTATCACTTGCAGATAATAATATTATTATGAAGAAGCGAGTCGACGGCGACACTACTAACAGAACATGGAGAAATAGTGAAATGATGAGACACTTTTGTTATTGTCATTGTCAAAGATGATGATGTGCTCGTACATAAGTATTTGGGTTTTAGTACTTGTTCAGGAGTGTGCAAAAGGTGACAATGAATGAGCTCTTGTGTCGACCCATTCACTTCAATCTTTTTCCAAGGCAGAACACTTTATTAAAATGATTCTTTCAGGCTTGTGTATCAACAGAAGAAGAGTACTTTACGTACTACGCAGATATAGGTATATTATATGTACCATGTGCCGAGTGGGTGTCCATTGTTAAAACATTAATGGTAGGACAAACACAGCATAACAAGGCGTGTTTCAGGAATCTGCTTCTATTTAAGCAGCTTTTGCTTTTAAATAATAAATGATATCGTTTTGAGTTTATGCAGTGTTTGCGTGCTTGAATGAATTGCTTGGCACTGAAGCTTCAGATCGATTTCTTTGTCAAGTGCCATCCTATTCTTTGCAGACATTTTCCAAGTGAGTTGGTCTCACTTTAAGGATGATAATATTGCGTATATGTATGCTGCCTGTACACTAAAAACTAAAAAAATTCTATTTTGGAAACGCTCAGGCTGTTCTCCTGGAGTTTATTGGCACATCAAGATGAGTTCCAATTCCCGTACGTGAAGTGTCATTTTACCCACAGAAGCAGTAGCTCCTGTCCCCCTTTCTACACCAACTTGTAATCCAGAATTACATTACACTGTATTATAAATTGCGTAAAGTAGCTTTTGAAGGAGAGTATTTTATTGAGTTCATAAGAAAGGGTCCATTCACTCTTTTGTCAATTTTGACTGCTTGTCAACTGCGCGCGTTAACTTGTGCGTAGTTTGTGCCAAATCTGCTTGAAATGCGAAATGAAGGTGATGTGTTGAAGGAATTGTATTAATATAATATACCATTTCTATATATTGCAATGTAGTCGATGGAAGACCAGGGATACGGCTACGTGTGCACAAAAGAATTATTACCCTCGGCTTTGGGTGACGTGCATTTGTAAAAGTAGGGTAGAAGAGGTGGTAGTAGTGGGAAAGAATAGATTCTTTCGGGATTAATGAGATTGCATGAACCGACCTCAACCCCTATATTACTAGTGGTGGTAAGCTTTGCTTATTAGCAGAGATTCTGCTACTGGTGATGGTGGTGGTGGGTAAAGTAGTCTAATAAAAAGTGGGGAATACTTAAGCACATTTATTCTGGCTGGTCCACACTGCTTTATTTCCAAACAAATCTTCTCCAAAACACAGGCTGAAAGCTATTGTTGTGGGCTTTGGTATAGTAGTAGTCGTTTGAAAAAAATGGCATAAAATATTAGCATTGGCACTTACCACGGCTATACTATACTACCGCGAACCACTAGACGTGATTATTATTATTATTGGCTGAACGTGTTTTGTTTTCGACCGGTGGACTTGAGTTTCGCTTGCTGATATGTTGCTAATCACATGTATCCATTTCACCTTCACCACGCTTTCTGCCCTTCTGGTAGAATTGAAACGCAATACAGGTACAACAAGCATTCATCACGACAAGGGAAAACAGTAAAGCTTAAGAGGAAAAAGTGGTAGAAGGATTTTGAGAAAACTTCAGGCGTGCTACATTTATCAGACTACACCACCACTGTACAGAGATTTTTACCGAGTATCCATTGATTTTCCTATTGTTAACCTATCGATACAAAGTGATTTATAGAAGTAGCAAATGTCACGGATCTATTTTCTTTCAAGCATGCTCCTTGTGGAAAATTCCAAGTCCATTCAAAAATAACAGAATCACATAACAAGTGAAGATTTTTAATAATACCTACTTGTGTGTCGTATACCACGTACCCATTTTATTTTTGGCATGAAAACAGAGAAAATACAATGTTGATAGGAGCCAAGTGAAACTATGTTAGAATGCTAACATTTGAGCAGGAGAAAGATACTATTCAATTCATTTAAAAAATTGATCATTCCTTTCGCTCGTGGAGAGAATTTAATAAAAAACTAAAGAATTTGAGAGATATTTCTATACGTGATAGTGAAGTCAAATAAAGCGTTCTAAAATCAATGTTCATCATACTGACCAAGAATAATATTCCACACCATTATAACAGTTTAAAAACTTCCAGTAAAAATTTAGATGCAGCATCTTTAAAAGACGTTCCAAATACAATTTAAAGCAACTAATACCATACAACGGATTATGCATAAAGCTATCGATGCATTCGAGTTTCATACTTTATCAATGCATTCTTTTTCAATTTCCTTTTTCTGCTGCTTTGCTTACTACTGATTTTTGGGAAATATTCAACTCAGCAACAGCAATCTGATGTGTTCAGTTCAGGCTTTACGTAGATTTGTTATGTGTTCAGCTAAATATGAAATCTGCAGCAAAGCAAAGGATATCTGTTTTTATCTGTAGACTTCTATCTCCTTTCACTTTGTCAAATGCACAACTACACAGCAGTTCATTTGCACGCGCGCACGTAATGTCTCTTTCGCCGAGTCCCCACGTAATCCAAGTGAAAGCCTTTGTTTCGAAAATAGTAAATATTTTTGATGCGTTCCATATAGTAGCTCTGTATCCTCTATTTTGGCTGAAATGATCCTACTTATCAGTTCGTCTTATCTAATTGTCCTTGTACACATTAAACACATGCATTATTCTCCTCAAGTCTTCTTTTGGCTGCCAAACTTACTCGCTACCATATTCGACCAGAGAAAGCGGACGGAACAGAACGCTAGCGCAATATTTAGAAGATAAGTACATCTTCGTAAGATGGATAATTATACATTCCGTTTTCTTCTTCTCTACACATGTTTCTTAAATTGCATGGGTTTTCTTTGGCTTTCCAACGTATAAAATCTTCCTTCTACAAACATTGTTTTTCTACTTTAAATAAAAAAGTTTCGCATAAGATTGTGAAGCGTATATTTAGATATACGCATCCTTCCAACGAATAATTATTAAGAGAGGCGGAACAAGTAAACAAAATTGTTTCACTTTTTCTTTTGTTGATGATTCATTCATGATGATGAGACGACGACGGAAAAGAATAATGAAACGCATCTTTCCCCGTTTCATTCCTTGTGTACACATTCGTTTTAATATTACGAACGCGAACCGAAAACTTTTCTTCCACGAGCGCCTACATATGTATCACTGTCTTTTGGTCATATTTTAGAGACCTGAGTGGAGTACGTCTTTTGATGGCAGAGAAATTGTTGAACTGCTTAAACTATAATAAAAAATGCCGCTACCGACATATGTGTTATATGTGTAAATTCGCAAGCGCTCCTTTTGACGGCAACAGCAAATACCACGGTGAAAGCATTTGCATAAACCTACAAAAAGGGAGTAAAAGTAAAAGTGCACCTCTGTAAATATGAAATATATGAATCCAGGATTTTTACTTATCCTTGTTTGCATTCATCCTCTTGATAATGGACATTAGGTATTTAAGTTCTTACGTCTCCTGAGAAGCTGGTGTGGAAAAGCTTACGACATTTTTTCCTTGCAATATTTATAAACTCTGATACTATTTTGCAGTGGTAAGGAATACGTAGATCCAAAAACAATGTACTCAAATGAACCCTTGCCTTGCTGCTCGAATGAAAGTTTAG
The DNA here is from genome assembly GCA_027743765.1 of Coecobrya sp. COE2. Classification (NCBI taxonomy): domain Eukaryota; kingdom Metazoa; phylum Arthropoda; class Collembola; order Entomobryomorpha; family Entomobryidae; genus Coecobrya; species Coecobrya sp. COE2. The sequence continues at coordinate 10,400 of JAHZMV010000504.1, forward strand.
GTTTATTTATCTGTAGAAATATCTTTGCTTTGATTGACATGAATGTGGAAGCTTACAATTTAGTTTTTAGAGATCTAATCGCTGCTTACCACGTTATTTGAAGAGGGATACATTTCGATTAATTAAAACTTTATTGATTTACATGTAGGACTTCTAACAAAGAGATAAATATATTATGTTTTGTTTTATGAATATGTATACATACGCGTAGTGTTTTACGCTAATGATTGTCAAATGGTTGATCAGTGTGTTTGTAATCTAAGCTTAATGAAAAATGTTTCGAAGCACAGGTAGCACATCAAAGTTCATGACATTTGATGATTATATCATGAGTAGTGGACTAAAGGAAATGAATGTATGTAAAATTCACAATTGGATATTAGACCAATATGCTCATTCATGTGTATATAGAAAATTGGAGGGTTAGAATATACAAATGACTGCAAAATAGTTTTACTAAAACATGAGCATTTTATTTTTGTGCTAGCAAAAATTTGTCATTGTGAATATTTTATAGTCGGTTTTTTCAATAAACACACTCACAACTGAATAAATATATGAAATGAATACACAGAAGACAAGAAAATGACACATATGTACATACAGTTGTGAAATGGAAAGCATAAGAACTAACCAGATATTTTAAAATAGATCCTAAAATTCCTTTGTTGTCTTTGTGGTGTGCAAATCTGCTTGATATGAAGTTCATACTTAGTCTATCATTAATTTTTTATATTTATCTACCCAATGCATATATTTATCTACTGTATGTAAAGAATTTACGGTCTTGGAAGAAGAAGTTTCAAGAATAATGGATATTTTATGGAAGAATTCGAGAATCTCCGCAATGAGTAATATATTTGCACAAACGTTAACTACAAAATACACTAATATGCAGTCTACAAAAAGTTAATTAACAAGTGTGGTTTACATTGTCAGTGTACATAAAACTCATATAACAGTGGCCCCGCGAATTACTGTGCGAAAACATTATTCATTTCATTAAATACATAGTATGGACATGCAATAAAACGAAGGCGAATTCACAACTGCGTCAAAATTTGTTTCATGCTTATTCTTTGTTACAAGACCATAGACGGAAAAAATGCTACCTGAGACAAAAAAACGTACTTATGGAGTTAATGTGGATAATAAAATGTCATGTAAAGAATACAAACTACTACTTATTCAAGTAGAGTTTGAAAACAGCAGTATACATCCAAAATAAAATAAGAAAATTATGGATTCTGTACCTAGTCGGAGAATTAGGGAACAATGAAAAATTTAACTGACATTTCCTTCCGTCTTTGTGCAACTTTGTAGCGATTATGAACAGCGTGTGATCATTGCATTGCACGTTTTTTCAGACACAAAAACTAAAACCGCAGTTTAGCGAATTTTACATGCAAGTCTTACATATGCATGTGATTTTTATAGAAACAGGAATATGCAAGTAGTAACTAGTTACTGAAAACACTACAAAATAAGCATGGTCAAGTAATGGCTCCTTTTTTTGTGTGTGGTTATGATCTTGGGTTCCTGGCTGACTTCAAGGTGAGCTCAAGTTCACAGTTATAGTAGTCACCATCATCGACGAATGTTTTTCTCCTTCAAAACATAAATCATCGCACATGCTCGTGTAAATGATTATATTATTTGTTGTTGTGTGAAATTTATTATGATAAGTGTATACTTCTAGGAAGAGTATAATGGAATATAATGTAATGGAAGATTGCATACTACACAACATCATTAGTTCATTCATAGGTAGCATACAATACATACATACTAACTAACAACTAAAAAATGGAACGTATTCGATCAGACTTCTTACAGCACGCTTACTAAGCACCAGTGTGTATTTAGTTTATTTTGGTAACAACGTGGTATAGTGATGGTGTAAATTTATAATTGCGTAGCTAGTTTGCAGCTTCTTCCTTACTAATTTCTTAGCGCAATGAAAACATTGAATAATCATAAGAATGAAAATAATAAGTAACGAATACAAGACTAAAATATTAAAAACTAAAATAAAATAATCATAAGGTAGTCATGAACTTCTGGCAGAAAACAATAAATAACATGGGTTTGGTCTCCAGTTAATTCTTATACTGATGATCAGTCAGCAAAAGAATCAAATACTTATTCAAAGTATATTACTCCAAAGCACGACTATCATTACATGATAATGGTTTTGGTACCAAAAATTTGCAAATAATGGAGATTCTCCATTGGAGAATGAAATCCTGGTTTTGCTCGAGTGGACATACCTATGTAAGCATAATTAGAAGGTAACGGGATGACCAAGCCAATTCAGATTCAGACGTGTTATAACGACGGAGTTATTTCATATTTTTATGTACTAACAGTTCATAAAATTTTAATGATCCATAAGCTCAAAAATAGCAAAATTCCACTAAGCACCAATGCTTGCCAACGGTTCATCAAGCCATCCTAATTCCATCCATGTACGCAAGGGTACCTTAGTTAGTAAACATTATCGACGTTCATGGACATACACACCTTTGTACATGAATAGATGTATTAGATAAAAGCTTAGGTTTGCTTTGATCGGAAAATTTATGATCCATATGTATGTTTGAAGTTCATGTTGATCATCAGCTCACATCTACTTTGAAAGGAATAAGATAATATTTAATATTGTTGAGTGCGTGAGGAAATGTAGAATCAGGATCAAATAGCAGAGTAAATCTTTACATGCCGTTTTGNATCCATGTACGCAAGGGTACCTTAGTTAGTAAACATTATCGACGTTCATGGACATACACACCTTTGTACATGAATAGATGTATTAGATAAAAGCTTAGGTTTGCTTTGATCGGAAAATTTATGATCCATATGTATGTTTGAAGTTCATGTTGATCATCAGCTCACATCTACTTTGAAAGGAATAAGATAATATTTAATATTGTTGAGTGCGTGAGGAAATGTAGAATCAGGATCAAATAGCAGAGTAAATCTTTACATGCCGTTTTGATACTTTGAAGCATTTGTTGGATTTCTTCTACGATTCATGAACAATCGAACAGAATGAGATATGTTACAGTTACACATGTACTTGTACTGGGAATGTACATTTTCCAATGATATTATTATAGCCAACCTTGTTTATTTGGAAGACAGACAGAAACAGGTAACCTGAGTTAGCCTTTTCTTGTCTTGTAGTTCTCACCACACTTTATACCTACATTGCTACAAGCTAATATGATGTACCTACCTATTTATGTAACTGTCTCGCTTAAGAGTTTATAACTTCTTTAATTTTGTTCTTACAGACAACTTTTCGCGAATGAATCACAAATGAAATGAAATCGTACAAGGGATGGAATGAACTTGAAGCGATTGGTTAAGTAGGATAGGCTGAGATAATGGCAATGAAAATGCACTTATTTATTGATTTTCTGCAAGCAATACAAAGGCTGACAGCCAAATGAATGGATACTGTAACAGTTATTCTGATTACTATAATGTGTGCATGGGATGAATTACTAAATTAATGTTGAAAGCTTCAAGTATCTGATTTAATCAGTTGAATTAATTAGTTTAATTTAGCTGAGTCGCCAATAACCTCTCAACATGTTTTTTTCGCATATAATTTACAAATTCTGCAAAATATTTCCCACGACCATTGATCTGAACTCATACTTAATTTTCTTTAACTTGGACACGTCATGGAAATCACAGTCCAGAACGGGAATTTGGAACTATTATTGTGGAAGATTTAAATTTTTATTTTACATCTGCTGACTTTATAAATGCCCTTACAATCGGATTTTCCGACAGTTTCCATACTATTGTAAAGCATGTGATGCGATAATGTTAACATTGATATTTATTTGATCCCTGATCGTGTCCAATGGCACTGTCATTGTCATTCATTATATTAACGCTGCAACCTCCACAAATTATGCTATATGTCATTTGATACCTTGATTCGTTTCGTAATGTGTATCGGCAAAGCATTTTTTAACTTCACATTTTACTACCTATTTATTATCAGTGGCATAGTCATAATTACATTACTCTTTTACAATCATTACAATGGAGTCGTCTCGTTCTGTCGTTTTCATAGTCTCTTCCACGAGCGTGCAGATTACAATTTATCGTGCGCTTATTCACACGTTAAGCGTCGCTCAGGTCTCGGTCATCATTCTCATTATTTTTTCCTTATCTCACACCAAGTCAAATTCTACAAGTTGCATAAGAAGAATGATGATAAAAAAGTGCATTTGTTATACTGATGTATCATATAGCAACGATTCTCTTTTGACTTTTGACAATCAGTGGCCCACTAATAGTTTCAAACAACTTATATTTGGGTATTCATGGGGCTATGGGGGACATTCTACAACTACCTAGGTTAGATTCTAGTAAGTGCAATTATATTATATAAACCTTAGAAATATTTAATGCTGATTGCCGATAGTGCTTTACGCGTTTTGAAGATAACAACCTTACTACATTACCACATACGTCATCGTGTTTATCTACACACACATACAACGCACATAAATTCTTTTCCATAAAACTCAACTGCCACATGAAAGTCGACCTCCTGCTTAGAAAATCATTGCTGTTGTTCCTGTTGATAAAGCATATCCTTAATGAGAAGAACTACACCGATGTGCGTTACGTTTATGTTAATTAAGTGAAAACGAATGGTACGCACAGTGGCAACCCACCTCAAATTGCACGCCAATATTACAATGAATGTTTTTGACCGCTAACTACTCGTAATTAGAGTCCTAGAATTCCTGTTATTATAGATTTATCCTTCTTGCTCTGGTACAGATACTGCTGTGAGCTTTATCGTCTAGATTTGTTTGGTATTGTTATAAAATATCTATGCACACATAAATATCAACACTGAAATTGATTTTTGCTCTCGGTGGAGCGAGCTCGTATTTCATGAGTTGACATTCCTTCATGCTTCACCATAAAAATTATCATCATCGTTTCATTGTTGAACCAACATAAAAATTGAAAATAACAATCAATACTACACAACGCTATTGTACACTCTACTTAATGGCGAATGAGTCGCAAAAAAGTAAAATGAGACTAGAGAGATATGATTGATTTCTTTCCGAACGTGACATTAGCCCTAATGACCTGAGCAGCCATGGATTCTGCGTAACGAACTGCCGTGTATAGCAGAAATATGACGCTATCCATCCGTCGTAGTTTTAACTAGTAAAGTCTTGTGACCGTTTCGCTGGAGTGATAACGATAACATGGCATTGTAGAATTTCATTAATGGCAAGCGAAACGCCTTAGCACAGCATATTCAATATAAACATAACCTATATAATATAATAGATAATTACTAAGAAATGCTCATAACGCTGTTATTTTATTTTCAGGTTTTGTGCTGCCATTGAGCAAAGTAAATGTTTGTTGTGAGTGAATGAGTGCAGACTTGCTGATTTGGAGAAGAAAATGCTGAATTTGGAGAAATCGATACGATAACATTGCAGCTTTCGTGGGTAAGTATACAACACCTTTAATGGACTCTGTGTACATTATAAGTTGATCGATACCAAAATGTATAATTCGCTATAAACAATAGCAGTTAGTGGTACTAGAGAAACGGACCCAAATTCAATATACTCTTCACTTTTCGCCGTATGCAGTAAATAAAAAAATGAAAATTGAGAATGTCTACACTGAAAATTCGAGTAGTCAGACAGACACAAAGGTTTCCCACACAAAAAAGCAAAACGAGTGACCACACTAAGTAACATTTTTGGCTTCAAAAAGCCGCACACACGGTCAGGAACGTATTTCTTTTTTGCTTTGCAATACTCATCGGTCACCTTAAAATTGGCATGAAGGAGAAACATTTTGCTGTATATGTATAAAATGCACCGTGTCAAGTTTTTGTCGTTGCTTTTATATTATGCTTTCTAGTAACAAGTCTTTTCGGTTCAGCAGACAAAATGCCACGGTACACAGTATATAGATAAATATATCTATTTTTATTCCTACCGTTGCAAATTGCATACTAGTCTTCAGATATTTAGCTCTTGTGTTGTTTGTTACTGTTTTCAACGGCAGCATATAGCATGAGCTAAAATTATACAAGCAAAAATCCATGTTTGTGGTGAAATACCAAAACGTATACCTATCATTCCTCCACCAATGGCCACAGAAAAGTCGCATACATACAACAATCCACCACCGCATGAATAATGAATAAGTAGCAAAACACAATAAAAGACCGAACGCCGAGCACCTTCTGCTGATGATGGTGAAATACGAAGAGCCGCATCAAGTCATGTGTACTAGGCACATTTTAATGCTGTCCCGCTCACGTTTCGCCTTGCCAGTGGCCATTACAAAAAGGTTCTAATGTCAAAGCCCTCCTTTGGGAAGACGGACGTCGTTCGTCGTGATCGTTGTAGCTCTGATGAATAAACCACGAAATTGTAGTGTGATCGGTTGACATAACCATCCATCCATACTGGTAATCAATAAAATTGCTCTTATGTGTGTGGCATCCACATCTAGCCTTTAACGTCTTACACTCAATACACAATAATAAATAATAGCATTTACTTCTATGTGGACAAATACAAATTACAACTGAACTGGGATGGAATGAAAGCTACTTGAATTACGCCAACTACATAACATCAAACATGCCAAAATGTTATTACAATGGTCACTTGAATGTCATTGAATTGTTGGAGTAGATTATACAGGTCACGGTTATTCATCGGTTGGCGGAGCTTGGTTCAAAAAGTATTATGATTATGATACATTTGACAAAATGATTATGATTTATAATACGTATTCAATTTAGGTCTTTCCATAATCATCATTAGGGCACTCAGTAAGATTGTTTTAAGTATAAAGTGTAGCATAACTTAAAATGCATCGTAACGATTACTATGCTACAATTTATCCAACGAGTCTGTAACAATAATATCATGTATCTCGGTTAATTTAGTTTCTCAGAATGACCTACAAAATGCAACCATCCGTTAATAGACTACCCAGTCTATGTAGTTAGTAAAGTGTAGTTCCTAATAATAAAGGCGAATAAGACGATGTGCAATGGGAAAATGTACAATTCATAAAAACATGAAAAGAATACGTAAGCCATACAAGCCTTGTTTTTGCCTACGTGAAAATACCAGAAGTGGTGTTCCAGAATGTTTAAGTCTGACCAAGTGCCAGAGCGTCTCCTCAACCTTCATGATTTTGCAGTAATCTCTTCATATAAAATAGCGAAGCTACATATGCATCCTATTTTCTTGACAGAAATGTAATAAACTTATTCTCCTGCTAGCCTGCTATCTTCTATTCTATGCTATAGAGAGAATTATATTCTCATTATCTGGTTGTCCGTGCCAGTGTCATGCTTACAAGTACGAGTGTACTATATTGCGAATGACTCTGATGAGCATATCTCCAACAATCGCCATTTTTCTAGCATACCATGAACCATCTGTTGTTTCTGCAAACTAAATACATTGCTCCAGTCACATCCTTTTGGAATCTTGAGTCGTTTTATGGACAAAGCATGTGTGCGAAAGAGCACATAATGGGTACATACGTAATGCGCATATATTACTGCTTGGAAGAACATTTTTTACTCAACATTTTTTGTCTTTTACCAACTGCTACTCATCTGCTTGCAGCTAGCTGGGCTAGCTGCCTGAGAGTGACTGACTGCAAAGAACATCACAATCATGAACATCACTCTATCGCATCTTGGGCTAGCAGCATGGAGACATACTGGCACACATCAGATTGGGGAGAAGTCTTATAATATAGACTAGAGACTACTATGGAAAAGCTAATGTTTATCTTGTGTGCTTTGATATGATATATACACTCGTTGTAATGCTACTGATAAAGGGGTGAGTTTGCAGAATTTTACTTTAGTCACTGCATTTTATATGCCGTCGTTGTCTTGTTGGTCTTGTTCATTTGGTTCTACTTTACATTTTTACATGAGTGATGTTGGATATTATATATGTTGTGGTTGTTTTTGTAATATCCATGCATCCCAGTCACATAATTCATGAGAGAGGTGACCTTGGTCAATGTAAAATATTTGAGAAACTGTTGAGTGTACGTACGTGGAAAACGTCTTGATGTTGTTTGTGCATGTGCACGTTTTCTATAGTTGATAGTGGCTAAATAGTTTTTTCCTATCTTTACTAATGTTGGAAAGGGTTGCTAAGGGTAGTAAAGTTGCGAGAGCACGTCATACGTAATCCTAAACATGGAAGATAGAAAAAAATACTAAAAAAACACGACTCAACCAGTGAGACAGCTTTCCTTTGTTTTACCTGTAAGCGAGATGTGAGGCGAGAAGCGTGAATAATATTGAATGTTATATAACAGCAAGTCCTGTGTAATAATAATAATACTAATAATATCCACATGCATGTTATGTAGTACAAGCTAATAAGGAAAAGGTCAGTTTTCATAAATTTTAGTAGAAAACGCTCTTGTGGGTTTATCCTTGAATGTAATATTTATAGTGTTAAATTATGCAAGTACAGGGCAAAAGGTGTAGAAATTTTAATATTTTCTCTTGGCAGTTATTATAAGTGCTCTCCAGCAATTTATTACTGATTGCTGGTTCTTATTAAAATGTTTGTTTAGAAAATTTAACTTTTCATGCTTGATGTATTGTTAATTGAATATTTCCATATCTTGCAACATTAAATTTCAGTAATAAATTCGGCTATGTAAATTATCGATCGTAGAATAGAATATAGTTTCTTTAATTACGCCAGGGAGGAAAGTGTAAAAGCAAAAATCCTTCCCCAGTGTATAAAATGCATGGTTTATTTAAGTTTGCGTAATCAGGCTTACTTACTTCCAGCAGCAGCTAATGTGTGCTATGACGTAGTTTTTAATGTTCAAATATGAAGTGCAAACATTACTTTTAACTTGCGTTGAACTAGTGTGACTTGCCATGACGGGGATTAATGCATTTCATTAAGATATATAATATTCTATCGCACAGCTTGAGAAAGATTACAACAGTTGACATATTCATTTAAATGGGATCAAACGGTGTTGTGATATACTTGTGTACTTCATAACTAAGAATTTTGTCTATATCGATATCCCACGTCTCATCTGCATCTTTAACATCCATTGACTATTTAAAATGCACAGAGATAACTTTCATACTATACCAACAACAATATTTTTCATCATAGCTTATACAGATGTGGCAAGATCCTTAATAATTCATACACACACACACACGATAGATCCCTAACTGCGCTAACGAGAGAAACGAATAAGCAAACTGAATAAACTATAAAATACACATTGCAGAAAACTGAATAGAGCTGTATAATAATTTGTAGAAAACGCCGGTATTCCGGAAGTGCAATTGTAGCTGCACTAGAGTTTAAACAGAAGTGTCATCCAGACACAAATATTTGCTCTGGAGTTTTCTAAATTGAAATAAGTGATTTTGGTCTCCAGTAGCCCCAATTTTTATATTCATCGTGTAAAATTATTGATGGGGAATATTGTGTATTGTACACATTAAAATAGTATTTTTATTATCCTAATTATTATATAATTTTGCATTTATGACTCCCTTTCATGTTCAGACTCCAACGTTTATCGTTCAGTTAAAGTAAACCCCAAAGCGGTTAAAATGTTCAATAAAGCACAATGGACAAACTTTCATGTCATTTCTAAATGGAGATTATGGTTTCTTATGTCAAAATTTACTGAATTGAGTTGGGCATTGACTTCAACGAGAAGTGACATTTATCGTTCTGATTTCAGTTCTAAATACATTCTGTGCATATTATGTAAGCATTATATAGTGCAAATTATTTCTATTGTGTACATAAATATTTCTGATAGATTATTTGTAATCTGTAGCCGTGTCATGACTCATGAGTATACTTACACAAGTACAAAATCAAAAATGAACTCTGATGTTTACCGAAGCAGTGTAGTATAATGGAGGGCTCATTCAACGTCTTGATTCTTTATCTGTCGTTGTTCTAGTTTAAAACCATATTTCATGTCAAACTGTCTGTTCCTTGGGGTATATAAGAACACTAATGGTAAATGATATACATTATTTATGCGAATGCAAAATGTGCGTTTCAGAGCGAGCCGTTTACAATTTACAAGATGCAGTCATACATCCCCTCTGTTCCGCGTTGCTCCCTGGCCTGGTCCATTGCTATTTTCCTCGTCGACTCTAACTGGCGTACATGTAAAAAGTAAAAAACTGCTTGTATATGTCTTGTCTTATGCATTCCATACAGCACAAAACATCTAATGCTTGTGTTTGACACTAAAGGAGTAACTAACAGACGAGCAAGGAAAATAAATGAATGATTTGCCGAGTGATGTGTATTGTGAATAAACTGCACAAAAAAGTTCATTGTATAGCTGTCGTCTGTCGTATGGGTAAACACCTGCGGTAATGTAAGCAAATAAAAACCCGTGGAGAATGCAAAAAGCATTTTTGTGCTGCACAAGAGTGATATTTCTTTTACGTGCCTGGTACGCTTTTGCACGATCATATTTTGCCACTGAAAGGTCATATTACAGGACAGAAAATATTTGCTTTGTTTTAAACATGTCGTGACACAAAACTTGATTGTTTGGCTGTTTCGTTTACTAAAAGCTAAATTGGCGTATTGCTGACATCTTCCTGTATGATTAATAGCAATAATGATCAGTGCTTTCCGGTGCATTTTTGTTTTTACGGATGGTAATTCAGCGTAATCTTTTCTTGTCTTGTTTGTCTTCTAGGTGGGCCGTTTGTACCAAATTACAGAGCAGTAAACAATGAGTTTTTGAATATTATTGTTGATATATTTAGTATAAGTGCCTCTTGAACTAAATGTGTGTACTCTATACGCTGAGTAATTGTGGAAAATACGTATATTATCAACCTACCTATAGAGCATGATAAACTCTTACTTTTTCGTAGCTGAATGACGGAAGTGATCTCAGTCTGAACCGAAGCACCATAATATAATATTTGCAAATATAGTCCTCGCATTAATCTCTCTAAACAGAATTATTGAAATTCTATGGACAATCTGACCAACTTTGTGGCACATTTACTTTACTCCTTCCCTGTTGAATAATTGACGATGGCCATGAAATACGTATATTATTGTTTGTTTTTTATCAGTATATTTAAACTTCAAGCATGTATGCATGCGTAAGAAAGATGCGATGAGATTGTATAACCACATCATTTGCTAATTGAATTGTGTTACAGCAAATTTTTCAAGTTGTATAGTTAGGTACACATTATTAATGTCGTATAGTAAGGAACAAGTCAAGTGTTCAAAGTGTAAATAATAATGGCTTTGCTTTATTGATTTTTGCATAAAAATCTTTTCAAGTAAAGCTTTCACGGTCAAGGTGCTTGGCTACTATTATCAAAAGTTATCATTAGTATCATCATCTTCACTTATATGACCAGTTTTTGCCTTCAATGAATAAACTCGAGTCAATAATAACGTGACAACAAGCAGTCATTACTACTACACCACCAAAGGTGTGTATTCAAATCTCTTAACTCAAGTATACATTCAATATTAATCAGAAAATACTTCCTCGATTGAAAATTTTGAGTCATATTCAAACCACCATTATCATGTAGCACTATGTAAAAAGTATTTCGGCAGTAGTATCAAATTAGAATAATATTTATAATATTGATTACTTGCATACTCTGAGCCCTGAGCTCTCATTTTCAGTCTCGCTCATTACACATTAAAATACTAAAATAATAATTGATAGGCATCTCTGATAGTTGTTTTATCAAACGATGCCAACTGAAGGAAGAAAAGGACAGGTGTTGGACTCGAATTAAATGATATACGCATTTTCTTAAGGGTTGAATGAATGAAGATTCACAACTGGTTTTACGATCCAAGATAATTGCAACGAGTTATTTGTTGTAAAGAAGAACCGGGAAGTGATATCTTGCTCCAGTCAGGAGGACACCATCAGATCAAAGATTTTTTTCTCTCTGGTATGCCATTCGATCTACAATTTCTGCTGCAAATTATGTAATATCTACAAATCGTGAAGGTAGTCATATTATCATCACATCGGAGAATCACCAAAATAAGCACAGCGTAATAAAACGTGGTTAGCAAAAATACATAACAACGCAGTCTAAATGAAAAAAAAAAGTTTGGGACACTGGCCAAGTGGACACTCGATTTTATCTATTGTTCTACCACGTGCTATTCTATTTTTTGCTGTGCTTGTATGTCTAGCGAAGATTAAATTTATTATTGCATTTGATCAGTAGGTAGTACACTGCTGATACACATGATGACATAGTCGATAGTTGATCTCTGATATGAGTATAGGCTAGGGCTAGGCTAGGCAAGGTATGAATTATTCTATAAGGCTAAAATTGTAAAAAAAAACAAGCGCTTGTATTGAGACGGATGTTTTCAAATGCGAATTTTTTGCCCTCAGTGTTATAAAAATCATGATCAATTGACGCAGCAAACCGATATTGGATACAAAGATTCGATGTGATTCTGATTATTATTCTAGAGTGAGCAGCGTGAATCTTCACTAATTTATG
>JAHZMV010000505.1:0-25601 GCA_027743765.1 Coecobrya sp. COE2
GCTATTTTTATATGCTCGTGTGAAATGTGAAAGCAAACACGAGAAAGTAGGTATATGGGAGCGCGTGACATTTGTCTACCTAATTAATTATATTTTCTCCATCCATTCCGTATATTAGTTGTCATTTACCCAGTCAATCTATCAATTTAGTCATGCGTAACAATTATTTTTTATTGATGATGTTTTTCACTCTTTCAGATCCATTCAAACCCCCATCCATTTTATTTTTTTATTATTACTTTGGAATAGGTAAACTGCAATTAAATTGCTATATGCCTATTTTTACTCCAAACCAGTAAAAATGTTAGGTAGCTTATCTTCAGAAACATATTTATGCCACCTTCCAAAAAGTAACCTTGTGAGAGACAGACTAAGAACCTGTGACGCCCATTGCATTAGTGTTAATAAATCATGTACGGTTTTTCTAGGTGGATCATTTTGTTAGCGTATTACACTTATTTTTTTTAGAACTGGCTTTCTTTCTGTCAACAGAAAAAAGAAAGATTTTTTGGCTGGAGGCGGGGGCGACAGAATTTTTTTTGTTGGATATGGACCGGAAACCGGATACCGACTCGCCTAGGTATATTCACTAAAAACGATAAGTAAGATGCATGTAGTGTATTAGGAGAGCATTTCTATTCTTGTGCCAGTCAGCGAAATCCAAGAAGTGGTTTGACAGAAACAAGATAGTTTGACATCATTGTTTGTAATGGCTATCGTTAATCAAACCGAAAATTGTCTCAGACGACAAGCAAAAGGAGACACTTTCTCGCTACTGGCACAGACATAGGGAAAAGCAACAAGCTTCCTGTAAAACTGTCACAGTCTATCAACTAGACAAAATTGCAAGATTCTGCGAATTACTTATCATTATGCATAATATGAATATTCACCAACATTTCATCTTCCAATTTGCACCGTACATATACGTATTATATTGGTAAACTTCCAAAGTACATAAACTATCAGTAACTAACAATTTTACATAATAAAGCTGTGTAGGCACATGTATGATTATTATTGTCAAAGAATCGACCGGAGACGGCGACATGAGATGAAGTGATGACAAATCTGTCAGTGCGTAGGAGAGAAAATAGAAGCCAATTAGTATGCACTTTTATCTCTCATGTTGTAAGTCAAAGAATCGACCGGAGACGGCGACATGAGATGAAGTGATGACAAATCTGTCAGTGCGTAGGAGAGAAAATAGAAGCCAATTAGTATGCACTTTTATCTCTCGTGTTGTACATAAGGCAAGACAGCATCATGATACAAGGTTGTAAAAAGGTATAATATTTTGCCTGAGAGAGTTTTTCCAAGTAACTAATTTTACATCGCCGCAAACTTTGGAAGTCCCATTTTCTAAAACTAGCGCGATCGATCCATTACTGTCTAAAGTATAAAATTTCTTCTTGCACCACATCATCGTGCACTGATATGACCTCCAAAAAAGACAGACAGAGTAGGTAATTTAATTTTAACAAGCGAAAGAGCTCTGGATAAAGAGTACAAAATATTCAAATGTTCACAGTTTTCAGCTCAATAACACGAAGTTGTATAGTCTTGTTACTCGTCCTTGATTTCATTTTAATTTCTTCATCATACAAAATTGTGGTATAACCTCCGGTAACAATTTCTGTCATGTTACCCAAAATTTTGCTATCAATCTTATACCAAAATATATTACATGAGCCTTTCGCTTTGAACTTTCAATTGAAATTGAAATCTGTCTGTGTGGTGGAATAGACGCGACGCAGTTTTATAGCAGCAATTTTCATTTTGTTTCATTGCATCTCATCTCTCTCGTGACGTAAACTGAAATGCATAGAGCCTTTTTTTCTACTTCTTATATATTTTCAATTATTCTACAATTTGTACCATGAAAATTATTTTCGCATATTCTCACGTGCAATTTTTTTGCAAACTTGAAGATTTCTCCCCTAAAAAAATCATCATCATAATGATGACGCGTTTGCAGCTTCCTCTATGGCGGCGTAATGACGAAAACATGCTATAAAGATGATGATTAATTATGATAGCATAAGAACATGATTTGAAGCTGACTATGAACTGACATGTCGGACTGTCAGATTTATCAAACTGTAATTTTTTCTAAAAACAAAAATATCAGGCCATGTCGGATTACTGGAGCTATTATTAGCTGAAATTTGCAAGAGGGGCGCCTACTTGAAATTTCTGCCTGAAATCACCCATCTATAAAATTATTGATGGTCTTACTTTGCTGAGGTCAGTAGTGGAATCAAAAACATGTAGTCTCTAGTCTGTCTACTTTCTGGACCAACAATGCTTGCACGTAATAAAAGAAATATTTATTACAGGTGAGCATTGGACATTTTTCTTCAAAAAATACACACATTTTCATTCAAGGTTGGCTGATCCGATTACATCACGAGCTTAATACGAGCTTATGGACAAGTTGCTTTAAAAAGTAAACTTCTTTACAATAATTAATAAAAATACATTATATTCTAGAGCTACTGGAGAGTTTTGATGAAATCATGTACTGGAACCGCGATGAAGATAATACCGACTTACCGACTAATCCAGCTTGGTTGGCTGTATAGTTTGTGTGAGATGATAAAAATATGATGCAAGCAGGCAATTTTAAGGTGCATACGGTACGATATATTTATTATACCCGTTTGCTTTCATAATACAGCTACCGCTATATACCTACCTACCTAAAACATTTCAATTCATGTTGCTAAATTATTCTAAAATTTGAAGAAAAATATATAGCTCAACAAAATAGAATGATAATCATTTCATGTTTTCTGACGTTACGTTGAGTTATGCTTTAAAGGTGCGGTAAAAAACCAAGCATATTTGCTTTGCATACAAATGCATACATATATTCATCTTTTAGCGAAAATCGGGATAAAAAATCATCTTTGTGGAGATACATTGTACAACGATCTATTTTTAAAACGATTGTGCAGGTGGAATGAAAAGGGAACTTGATATTTTTTACCACCAATTTATTTTGTACTAAACTAGCTAATTCTACGACGACTCATGCTGGTAGATAAGGTGAATTTATTGGTTATGTAAACTAGTTTACACTTTCTTTTCTTCTTGTAAACAGCTTATTTAACCAAAAACCGTCGGAAATTAATTGAAATTTGTTTACAGTGATGTCGGTTCGTTGAGGTGGTGAGTGTTACTAAAAGTTTAATGCAAAAAGTTTTCTGTTCATTCATGCAAAACATCGGTCTGTAAATTCCGTCTTTTCTTTCCCGTACATTGGACCATAATAGGTGTGCTATTTATACTTTACGTAAATGCGCGGTGATGCGAGTTTACTTTTCACGGAAATCTTTGTAATGTCTAATTAAAGGCTCGTTAAGAGAACAATGGAGTGATTAGTGATTACCATGAACTCTTTTTATTATGCTTTTCATTTAGTGAGTGTTTGTAAACAACACGTGAATTTTAATGGCTTAATCTGTTTATGCGTTTAAAAAGTTATATAAAATCCGTACAAGTACACTATCCGTATAACTTGAAGAAGTTGAAGTGCTCTTCTCGTCAAAAGTTTTTCCTTTCACCAAAATCGTTTTCTTAAACACCGTAGTGCTGGAAAAGTCATTACTTTTTAACAATAACCGTACTTACTACTTTGTGACGGCACCACCAGAGAAGTGGTGTACTTGTGAAGCCTCAAGGTATACACTATTTTTGTACGTTTTCACAGGTAAAATACAACTAAAATAAGTTATTGATTGTTTCTTTCTTACTATATTGCTAATGTCATGCTTCCGTTATTTGTTACTTACCTTGCAAACTTTTATTTGCCTTTGTCATGCTTATTTATCATATGTACTACCATAACAGATCCTTCTTTTTTTATTGACATTCAACAATAATATATCTATTTACGTGATAAAACTTCAAACATCTTTGAAAATGTCATGTTTGCACAGTGCAAGCAAGCAGTTATGTGTGTAGTTTGTGGGGCTAAATCAACAAAAATATATGTAATATGACAAACGCCAAGTCATATCAAGTGTGTTTACCGATAAGGCGAAAAGATTTCCTGCGTGCGTAGGCAATAGTCATTTTGTCGCAGGATATACATGTAGGCATATATGTACAATATTATTATTGTTATTATTGATTAGTGATACTTCACCTATTTATTTAAAGTTCGTAACGAGAAAATGTAGTTTCACTCACAAATGCTATTAATTTAACGGAAATTGCGACCTCGAATCGGTTCGTTAGGTTTTGCTAACAATTCAAAAGTAGATTGGAAACCATAATAATAATATACTTGACAGTTTTATCGTATTTTTAAAACTAAAAGCTTACAAAATTCAAGCTTGCATACAAATGCAGTATAAAATTATTTTTCGATTTTTTGCGTTATAGTCAACATTGACGTAGTGCCATTTCACGTTAACTTGTTATCCCTATATCGCCTGGTCATTTATACGACGGCGAATAATAGACATGCATAATGATAAAGACCCGAGGAGACAGACACCATATTCCACTTACTTTTCTTATTATTAGCAGCGAATAACAAGCAACAAGAAAGAAAATTCTCTTTCTAAAGAACAGAGCAGAGCGCGGCTCCTTCTTCCTTCCTTGTTATTCAACCCAGTTACAAAAGTGATACTATATACGCTTCTTTGTCTATTTTTACAAACAACAGATTGTATGTAAGGTAAGCTAGGAAGCATCTTCTTCTGGATAACTTTCCGGTGGAATAACATCCATACGGCTTGACTTGCATTGTTGAACTTGCACGCGCTGCTGCTCTGCTTGGAGGTGCATGTCGTTTAGTTCAAATATTTCGTATGGATGAATGAATCTAGTTTTTGGTTTTCCAGCAAAACCCTTCTTCTTGACGCGTTATTGCAAAAAAAGCCTCCACGTTTTTTCCATGCATACACTCTTGAAAGCTGAAAAGCCAGCGTAACAGGCAAAGAGTTCCATCCATCCAGAGCAGCAAGCAAATGTGTGTTCTCTGGCTCTTCTTCTTCCAAGCATTTTCCATCCGTCTATCTCTCCCAAACTGGAAACATCTCACAGTGCTTGCTTGGCAAGTAAGGTATTCACTCCAACACCAGCCAGCACTAAAAGCGGCAACAAGCGACTCCACTCCAAACTCCGACTTATATCGCATGCATTTTATTTTCATCCTGTACAGATGAAGCCCACCAGCTATCTCAGCATTTTACCATCATACAAGAACTCATTGGGAAACTCCACTTGGCTTGCTGTTGAGTAGGAAGACGAGAAGAAGACGCATCAGATCTTTCTTCGTTTTCATACACTCAACTTTACACAGACTTTTCTTCGTGTTCAATTCCCTTGTTCTCTTTCTGAGTGAGTTATCTAGCCGAAGAATCACAAGCTCAGCAGCATTGCAAAAATAATAATGTAATGTTGGTCAGAATCCACTGAACGAGCAAAATAATAATAATAGCATGTACTTTACAGTTGTCCCAATTACTTCCACATACGCACAGACTGCTGCTGCTCTCAAATCAAACAATTTTTTCCTCTTGAATAAGTTTTTCTTTTCTTTTCACGGTTTCCCAAAGACTTTGTAAGTAGTTCTTTGCCCTTAATATAGTACTACCGGGATCCACTAAATACTGCTGCTGTGTGTGTGTAAAAGTTCAACCCAATTCATTCCGATTCCGTCAGTCACATTTCCATTTTCACCAGAGTGACTGACGTCCTTGTTGTCTGTGTCTGTGCACAAAAACTGGGTATATATAGCATAGCGTGTTTAACGTTTTAGTGATCTTACTTTACTGTGTGCTGTTATAATGCTAAACTATTTAACTGTCAAGTTTTTCCTCTGGTTTTGTATAATGATATCATAATAATAATAATATTTATTATTATTTGCTAAAGGCCATTGTAGATTGTATTTACTTTCTACTACGCTACATTGGACAAAACTACATTTTCCTGTGCAGTGCAGGCAGAACAGTGAGGCGGACAAATAAATAAAATGAAAATTAATAATGATACTACCGTGTGTGCACTTTGTTGTGCTTCATTTCAATTTCGAGCATGAGCCCTCAGGACACACGGGAGGGAACTCGCTCTGGAAATTGTGATTTAAACGAGAGTAATTTATCACGACGTCCCTTTGGAAATACCGTTGCATTGCGTATCTCTCCTCTTAAAAAATAGTACGGCAGCAGACGCTATTGTAATTTTACTCCATTTGAAAAATGAACCTACCTAAAAGTTTCATATAGCTCTGTAAATACTACATTGAAGCGTAAAAAACAAAAAACCGAGAAGAGTAACATTCGTACAAAAGCTTTTTCAATCGAACGTTGTCAGTTTTACGACTTTCATGATCGTCATACGGTTTAAAGAAGGTGTATAGAAAACAAGACAACAAAACATCATCTCATCATCACAACAACATCATCACTTTACGCTGTTTGAACGGATAAAATCTGTAAGTCCATATTATTGCTTCCTTTTCCATTCCCATTCATTCTCTCAGCATAGCATGTACTTAAAATAAGCTACAATAAATCCCTTTGATATCTACACGTTTATTGTGTTACAAAATTCAATTGCCTATTTTGCAATTTATTGGCGTGGCTCATTTGTATTTTTTTGGGCGTTTTTTACAACTTGGCAGTTAGACATACAGACAGAAATATATTATGTCATACATGCCACAAGCTAGTTTTAGTTGGGGCATTGCGAGACAGTCGTATAAGCAAATATTAAAGCAATGATGAGAAATGTGAAATGACAGGACCACAGGCCATGAACTTACCACTACAACTAACTGCCTTGTTCTGTCACTCCACTCATCATCACTAATGCATTGTTTATTTGCTTGCTGCACATTTTGAACCACTCTACAAAATAAATACATTTTAGTGAATGTCCATGAAGCGTAGTGGCAAAACAGAAAGAGTTGATAGTAAAGTTGATATTTACAAGAGGTTCATGACATGCATGTCTGACACAATAAAAAAGAGGTTTTCATATAAAGTCACTCGATTGGTGGCAGGTTAACATGTACATAGGAACCCAGCGGGTGTGTTGTTTATCTTGCATAATAGGTATATCCAATTATTTTGAGTTTGTATAAATAATGTTATAATTTTAGATAGTTTATATATCTAGCACTGATTATTATACGTAGTTTAGTGACTAAGGACGGAAACATTTTTGCATAAACATGATGAGATTTCAATGGTGTAGTTCAATGTGGACTTGAAAATAATGTAATCACTTGTAAGAGTTAGAAAAGAGAGTGTTTTTCATCACCATTCACATGACGCAATGAAATTCACTACCTTATTTGGTTTTAGGTTAAAAAATCGCTATTTTCCATCAGATTTTTGTTCAGTAAGCAATTTCCTCTTTAAGTTCACAACTGACTGACGTTACTATTTATTTTTCTTTCTGAAGCATAATAGCGTAAAGCGGAAGTTTTGGTGTTTTCATCTTCAGAAAAATGATGGCTGGCTATGGCATAATGTATTTCGTGATGGCCATAATGTGCAAATCTGAGTAAATATTTTGAATTTACGTACCGGATTTTCGGAGCAATAAGTATTTATCCCGTGAAAGGTGACTCATGATGAAAAAAGAGCCTTTTAGCAAGCTGCTTATAGAAACTGAAATCAGATTTATCCTTTCAAAAGAATTTAGATTATACATCCACAGTACTTATTTAGGTATATCTACGTGAGTACCTTCGCACGTCACCTCCTCCAATTTCTGTTGTTATCCTTGTCATTCTCTTGAAAACTGATATTCCTCGTGGAATCTCTCAGAGAATTGAAACTCATTTCATGAAAAATTGAGATCTCTCTCAATCAAACAACAACAGTTAGTAGTTGTGTACATATTCACCAGTGGCAAAGTAAAAAAACACCTACATACGCAAATCCCAACACCAGTGATTGTTCACTTGCTTGATCATCACTGCCTTTAATTTGAAATTACCGAAGCTTTTACAGATATAGTGCTATCACCACATAGAATACCCACCTACTTTCATTAATTGATCAAAAGTTTGGGGAGATTTCGCCCTTGAATTCCTAATTTTCCAGGAAACGTGAGAATATTGTGTGCTTGACAGATACTAAAACTCCAACATAGCATATAAAATAACAGCAGAAACCAATATCCAATCCACACTGATAAACTACTCGGTACATTTGCTCTGATTTTTCATAACATTCGGCATTGACGTACGTAAGTAAATTTCTTTTCAAGGTAAATTCCAAATGGACAGTTTTATTTGCTTGCATAAAAAGGTGCAATAGATTGTAAGCTCTCCGCCCTGTGGTTCACAAAAAGGATTTTTAATCCTATTATCTCTTTAGCTGTAATTTATAAATGGACAATAACCAATCACTATTTTACTTTCCCCTTTGAACTTGCAAACCAATTAACTTTGATGAGGAGCATTATGCAAATGACGAAAATATCTAAATGCATACATATTATTATTATTCCTGCAATAATGTAATGAGTGGGCGTGCGCGTATTAAAAAGGATTTTGTTGGTTTGCTCACTCGCCTCGCTCTCATTTTACTTGCTTTGCAGTTTTAGAGAATCAATTACTTTGATGTCAGAAAAATAATGTCTACGTACATCATATCGTACATTACTATATACCTATTTAAAACGACTCATCATATCATTTCAACAACACAAGAAGTGTCAAGGGACTTACTTGAAGTGAAGTAAGCTGGTGATTTTCCATCATGTGACTCACGACACAACAAGGTAAAAAGAATACCTACCTGGTGGCCTAGGTTAAAAATTGACGGGTGGTCTATCTATCTCTCCCTCGAGAAATTGACTGCTTTCTACTGCTTCTGAATGACATTGTCATTGTCAATATATTTTGGAGGCACAGGACATACCATTTTCAATGTGCGCTTCAATGAACAGCTTGAAATGACACACTACAACGTAGTACATGACTGAGTGAGCGTTTTCCATCAACATATTTTTTTAATGATGTGCACGCTCACTTTCTCTATCTTCGTAAATACACATTTAAAAAAGGATTACTTTTTGTTGGGAGTACAGTTTCATCAAAGCAATTATAAGAAATTCAAAACTGTGAAGCTTCATATGGCGTAATTGTGTTGGAGCTGTATTTTTAGCACTTCACATAGTGCAGTGGCAAAAAATATTTTGAGTATTCATTGTCTTTTTTTGAGACGTGTAACAAAAGTAGTTTTTAGAGATGAAGAAGGCAGGAGTAGTAGATATTATTTGTAGCACTGTAGTGGTTTCATGGCTCTTTCCTTCTTTACAAATGATACTGGTTTTTTTCCTTTTCCCTATTTTCTTTCTACATTTTCCCTTTTTAACTGTGAGTGAGCTTGATAAATGAGAAGGGATTTTGTTTAAGTGTTCGCCATTTGCTTTTTGACGCTGGAAAACGTTCGAAACCCAGCAAGATCTCTCCCTCTCCTTCCCTTTAATCATAATAAGTTTTTCTAAGCACTACTTTCTCCGTACAGTACACAGCATATATTGTGGCTTTGCTACCACATAATGAAAGAAAAGTAACGGAAGTTGTTTGTACAGTGGATATAAACACATATATTTGCCAAGTTGTGGTACACAGTGTGTGCGGAAAAAAATGAGGAGAACCGGAGACTTGGGTAGGATAATAGCATGATTGTATGCATGAGCATTTGAGAAAATGGGGTTTATTTACTTTGCACACACTCACATACATACAAGTACACAGCTCTAGAAGAGACAAATTTCAAAGTTGCGTAGTAGTAGAGAAGCAGTTACGTATATACGTATGCTTTCATTACTACTTATATTTTTTTGAGTCTAACGGTAATGTTATGTAATGTAAGCGGAGAAGAAGTCGGTGGTGGTCCTTATGTAAAGAAAGAAAAGGAATTCCATTTCAAGCGATTTCTTTTTTTCTGCTCCATTAAAATTTTATGGTATTTTTATCATGTGAAGGGGTTCCTTATCCCATGCTCAGCGTCATATCCTTAATGACAGACAAGTACCTGCAAAGTTTTACACTTTCCGTTCTATGGGGCATTAAGTAACTCTAATTTTGGAGAAAGTTGAAGAATTGTCTGGATGTAACACTTTATTAGAGGGATGATATTAGATAAAGGTATTTAAAAGTTTGAAACTTGAGAACCTTGAAAAGTGTTGGAAAGAAAAGTTAAGCAATTGTAGGTTAGGGTTCGGTTGCCAAATATTTGGACCATCGTGACAAGTAAAACGTGCAGTTTATCAGCCATGCATGGAAGAATGGCGACCTTCATCAAAGTCAATAAGCCAAACGACAGTAATAGATTTAAGGGAAGGTAATTAATGAGCAGTGTCTTTGAGAATATTGAGAACTTATCACTGTCATCACCTATTATTAACTTTTCACAGTGGAAAACTGGTGATACTGAAAGCAATTTGCAGAAAAACAACTGCACTCTCAATGCAGCTCNTTTGGACCATCGTGACAAGTAAAACGTGCAGTTTATCAGCCATGCATGGAGGAATGGCGACCTTCATCAAAGTCAATAAGCCAAAAGACAGTAATAGATTTAAGAGAAGGTAATTAATGAGCAGTGTCCTTTGAGAATATTGAGAACTTATCACTGTCATCACCTATTATTAACTTTTCACAGTGGAAAACTGGTGATACTGAAAGCAATTTGCAGAAAAACAACTGCACTGCGCTCTCAATGCCAAACAGTTATGCCTGCAACTGTTAAAATGCTGCTGATGTGAAAGAATGAATGCCAAATTGCTTTGTGTTTTAACAAGAAAAACAGGTAATAATAATAGCGTAACCATTTGCATACTGCAATTGCCATATTTTAATTCTCCTTAGTCCTCTTATTTGTCTACTGACAAGGACAGCTTATTTATGTAAACTCAAAAATAGCCTTTCCCACAAGAGAAACCGATTTGCAAAATATTTAATCCTGCTGCGGGCGGATACGCGTTCATGAAACAAAACAAGTTTAAGGGCAACTTCAAAGAAAAACATAGTTATTATTATTTTTTTTAGCGCCATAACGTGCACATAATGTTTAAATGCTCTACAAGAGAATTGTGGACTTTTATGTGCCATAAAAATAAATGATTCATTACTCTCAACTTGCATATTATTATTGCCTACCTGTCTAGTCTACTTTTATGGTATGGGAAACGGTGGTAGTGGGAGAAGAGCTTATAATGAAGATGTCATATAGGACGATATTATGCCACAGTAGCGAAAATTGGTTCGTGGAATATTGAAGAAGAGAAGTAAAATTTCATGCAATTCAACTATCCAACATTCAACCCTATTAGTACATAAGTTGTGGTGATGTGGTTGGTTTACTCTCCAATATTACGTACTTTACTGCGATGTGTTTACTTGCATTATTACTGAATCATCCAATTCCAAACTATTGTATTCACACAAACTACTGACTTGAGAGATAGTTATCGAATGGACTGGTAGACAAGACATACATGCATTACACCTTAGGTACTCAAATAAACAGAGAGAAATGTGAAGACACAAGAAGAAGAGCTCTCATTTTCACGCCCACCACCATCGCATCAATTTCTACAATACTTATTTTCTACAGTTTTATTTTGCTGCTCCACTACACATTTCCAATGTCAACTCAAACTGTTTGAATGTTTAACGCTCACATGGAGAGTCAGAGAGAGAGAGAGATCGTTTAATTTCTTATTATTTGCATACCTACTTTGTTCTCTGCATTCATCGACTACATCACAGTGTGTTGCAAAACAAAGAGTGATCAACCTATTCAACCGACCACCACCGCAATAATACCACCCAGTAACTTTTCATGCATACTAACTAACTGAGTAACTGCCAACTAATGAGTATATAGTCTTTTTGGTTAAATGCTCACAATATTACCGTCGTTGTTGAGCAGTTGAGTAGTTACGTTCAATTAAATAAGGAAGGAATCTCTCCTTCAATGTGCTCTATATGTTATTACTACACTCGTTAGAGTACTCACGTGGTACGCTACTCTACAACTATCTTCATCTTGTTTTCCTTGCCTTGAAGAGATGCCAACCAAATACGGGCATGTAGTAACTGTAATTTCAGTAAATTGTTATTAATTAAAAATGATGAGATCCCGTGTTTGTTTGCTTTGCTCTTTCCCTTCACAACTAACCTTGCAGACTTTAGGGATTTTGTCGAGTGTACCATTGTCCCCACTCCCCACAAACAAATCCGTTTTTCTTTATTTACACGTGTACATATTATCTAGCACTACCTAGTATTCTGATGACTTCTTTCTAGCACTAGTACTGGAGAAAAATTGCTGTTTATTTACCTTAATGCTTGGAAATTATAATTAATTGTGTAGTTTTCCGTAAAACGTATTAAATGCCAGGTGTACTATGTATTTTGATTCAATTGTTCTCAAATAACATAACGCATAGAAAGGTAAATAATAATTTGACAACAGGAGCTTCCGGCATCATTTACGCGGAGAGCACAGCAGTATCAATAATTAGCTGTAAGTTTTGCCGTTATCAACATCATCGCCCGCACACTACTATTGTTAGTGCGGTAGTAGTAGTAATATTGCTCGAAGGAAGGAAATATTTTGTAAGCGGATGATGATGATGTTTGTAATCTTCTTTTTGTGGTGGCAGTCAGTAGTCAGAAGTAGTAACTTGACCATCTCTTTGTGTCTTTTTGTGTGCGGTGGCGTGTGTGCGTCATTAGTTTCGATTCATGCGGTAGCACACTGTACTATTCTATTGTGGTCCTTGGAATTCAATGACAATGGATTACATCTAAATAAACGATTTCCATCTATTCCACTGTCTCCCCATGTCATTTGTTAAATATAGCGTTAAAATATATACCTCCGTACAAAATGCGTATCCACCAGGAAAAACCGGGAAAAAGCAGTATTGTGTGTGATAGGCGGGTATAATATGCTCTTGTTAGTAACAGAGGCTTATTAGAAAAAAGATCTCTGCTCGCTCGCACAAAAAACAGGATTTCGTTGTTACCAGAAAAACAGACAACAGGAAATGGTTTCCGATAGGCTTCTATTTTTTTGTGATGACCGAACCGAGGGAAAACATATGTCCAGTACAAAAATGAATGACAGACTACTACTTTCTTTTTATCCTTTATACATTCTGGTGAAAGCGGCTCATTATTGGAACAGTACATATAAGAAGCTTATTGTATAGATGAGATTGGATATTTATCTGCCTATTTCGGCAAATGACTCCGAAGCAATTTTATTTGGGATTATTTTTTATTACGGTGACTTTCCGTTGGCACAAGCGCATCTTGAAAAGAAAGGAATTGCTCAGCTGCCCAAATGTAAATTAATTGTGCGATTGATATTCAGAAAATTGATTTTTTATTTGGTACAACAATCAATAGTTCCTGGAAATGGGATGAGAGGATAC
The DNA here is from genome assembly GCA_027743765.1 of Coecobrya sp. COE2. Taxonomy (NCBI): domain Eukaryota; kingdom Metazoa; phylum Arthropoda; class Collembola; order Entomobryomorpha; family Entomobryidae; genus Coecobrya; species Coecobrya sp. COE2. The sequence continues at coordinate 13,432 of JAHZMV010000505.1, forward strand.
GTAGAAAGTACAAGAATTTCCCCACCTCGCTATAAATTGAGTAGTGTGTAATAAGTCAGTCTACAGAGGAATAGCAGGAGAGAGAGTGACAGAGAATTACGGGAGAACAAGAATTGGAGAATGGATTCTTTCCTTTTCACCGTCCTGTCATCATCCATCGTCAATCTATCTTGGTCATGGGGTATAAAATAGTTGTTGTAGTACATGTGGTCCCTGTACTTTCTCTGCAAGGCAACTTTCTCTTTTATTGTTAAATATGTAAGTATGTATATAGGATTAGTTATTTTTTATAAGGGTAGTACATACATCATATAATTTTACGAATCTACCACAGTAATAATAAAAGCTGGCGCTGATACGTCTACATTTTCCAACCTATAAACTTAACTCATCACATTTCATTGTGTAGTAGAGAAAGCGTGATGTGTTGAGTCACAGCTCTCGCAACAATAGAAGCCACTGTCACACTGAGCATATGACTTATACTTAAAAACCTTTTGTTATGTACATTTATATTAGAATGCACTACGCTACATGTTTCAGACGCAGACATTGTTAGGTATATAGGGAATGGTGATGTGATGATAATGATAATCCGTTACTGGTCACTGGTCTGGTCAGTGTCAGTGTCCCCAACAAGTTTCATAACAACAACAGTTCCATAAATAAAATGCTTTCATCATCACTACTGACGTTTCTCTTGCTGACCAAGCTACCATGTGAAGTATATACGGAATTCTACTTTAATGTTTTTTCTGGGTCTCTTCTCCTGGAAAACTCAATGATTTGTTTTTTTCAAAAAATCCTTCTAGCTACAACTAAGTTTTATCCGTCATCTTCACCATCATCTTATGACGAGGAACAGGCGAGCTTAATGATATTTCCGTTTTTGATGTGTTTATAGTTTATAGGCAGCTCTCCAAAATTAAACTGATTCTTGGATTTGCTGATGTATGAAGCGAAAAACTGGCTACGCCTTAAAACACTACGTACGAAATTAATCACTGTAAAGAGCAGTGTGTTGTGCTGATATTGATGATGGTTGTTATTAGGTTGCATAGTGGCTCGGCCTTCACCTTACACGGCGTAACACAATATGGCTGCTATTAATGGCTAAAAGATGGATAGTAGGATCATTATGGAAATCAGAATAGCTGTCTCATTGCCGTGGTGGTCGCTGGGGTTGCTGGAAAATTCTGGCTTGGTAAACTATGCGTTTATATACGTGCCTATTTATACATCTATATGCCTGAGTCAACTGTATTTATCTTATCATCAAATCAATACCAATCTCTAATGAAGAAAGGGATGTATGTATTATATAGCCTGCAATTAATTAACGAAAATTGCCAGCAGATTACATTTGTTGTTGACCATCGTAATATTACCATCTCGTTATTGACTGTATCGTGTTACGGGCTTGTATCATCTATCCCAATTGTTTAATAATACAAGTTACCTAATGTGTAATTCACACTTTCATGACAGCTTGGAATTTGAAGAAAAGAGGAAATTCTATAGTGGATAATGTGATTATATCAAGCCATAGGAGCCTTTTCACCACACACATACAAAACCTAGAAAGCAATAGGCTCGGGTTAAGAGCGCACCTTTTAGACGTGTTTGTGTATACTAACGTTCCATTATACTATTTCATGTCAAGACGCTTTTCTCAGGTTGCTTTCTCCGAAGCAAGACCAAAGCAGCAAGCAGGTCCATATACCACATAGCCCATGTAATAAATTTAATTATGAATCAGTGTGGATCTCACAAAATGCCTACTTATAGTATAGTCCGTTGACTTATCCGGCTTCTGGTCACGTACATTTAATGTTGGTTTTCTAAAGCATGTTATCATATTAGCATCGTATAACGTAACCCTATTTTGTTGCTTATGTTTTGCGTGGAAATGTGAGCACACGTCACACGTTAACAGTGAAAATAGATGTATGTAGGTAGTCTGTTCAAAGAAAAAAGCAGGGTGGAAAAATGGAAAACAATTTCATTGCTTTCAACACAGCCGCTATAGAATACGACATGGTGCAATGCCTACAATACCTAGTTTACAATTCGGCATTTAGTGTACTTCGCAATTCCTCTTTCTAAAAAGTCATAAACTTAGAATGAGTTCCACCCACCTGCCTTGTTCTCATCTCTTCACAATTTTTTCGCTGCTTTTCGCTCACTTGACAAATTCATTTTGAAAAGCAAAAATAATAAGTTCATGGTACAGTAAACTACAATAGCAAACCAGATTCGACAGCGGAAAGGACGAAAAGAGCAGATTACTATTTTTCTTCCTCTGTGAACTGTGAACCATATTATGTACAACGCAAGGAACATTGACCATAACCGTATGAGTATACTTTCAAATTTTCATACAATGAAGGATTACCTTTTCTCTACCTACCCCAAAAGTTATTATGTTGTTTTTTTCAAGAGGAAATAACAATCCGACCAGATGCTGCCACTGGGAAATTAAGAAATCCACGTTTTTTGTTGGATGAATGAGAAAAAGGCTTAACAGCTTTCTTTTGCAAGTGAATCAGCCGGAATAAGCCGATGTTGTGATTTTCCGCTCAAATGATAATTATTATTATAACAGAGAGCAAAAAAGTAAAAGGCAGAAAAAATGAGATGCTATTTTCAACAAACAGTAAACTTTGCCTTATGGGAACTGATGTTTACAGAAGTACGCACGTTGAAGAAATCTGCGCATCTAAATCCTGTGACAATAAAGATATTTTAACAATCCCTTATTTTGATGTGTATGTTATCGCAATTCTCACAGGTTTTTTGTTGACGTCAAAGGTTATTTGCTTCCTGTGGTAATAGAAAACTAATTCGTTTATCTGTATAACAATCAAAATTTCAGGAAAATAAATGGTGTGAGTGAACTGGGAACAAATCTATTTCGTAATCGTGTCAATGTACGTCATAACGCTATGTTATAGCTTCACTCTGGTAAAATCCTACTGCCACCATAATGACCGCTTGCAACATTACCGGTCACTTGACGCAAAAAAACCATGTGTATCTGTCACTTGCATGGCAAGTGATTTCTGGACACATGATCATGTTTACTGTTTGCTTTCTCCCAATAGCCCCAACGACCATGAAAAAGAAGTGGAAAGAGTGTACGTTGTTTGCATAGAGAACTGAGAGCTTTTGTATGGATAGAAAGGAAAAGCAATCTGTGATATTACGTATTGTGTCATTAGAACATTATATAACAAGTATATTTACATAACCTCGATTTCTGCTTGTTTATCATCATGACTTACATATATGGCTTTTCTTGTGTGTATTTACCTCGTGTGTGGTGACGATGGTGGCCAGAGGTACAGATGAAACGATGCGTTCAGCATTACAATAGAATTGTGTAAGGATGCACTCTGTAGCAAAACAACTTCCTGTATCTATGCTTTTGTAATCATGATAAAATGATGGATACGAGAATGATATAAGGTATACCTAATCTTACACCTAAATATATCTAAATACCATACAACGACACACCATGAACTTATTTTTTGCTACGCAGATGAAATATCATGGTTTACTATTTATCATAATTACGGGATATCCCGTTTGTTGATGCTGAAAAGGTCATACTTTCTATTTACCTGATTTGGTTGATCATGCGAACAATTTGACATTTGCCTGTCTATTCAACGTGATTCCGTTTTCCTAGTATTTTTGCTTATTAATTTAACAAATGTATCTGATATTTGATTGTAATTGGTAATTTGGGCATTCTACTTTTCGCATCAGTACACCTTCCCAATAAATAGAAAACCTTAACGAGAAACTACCGTTCTGCTTCTTTCTACCTTTTTTACATTGATTTACTGACGTTGCTAATTGAAGTTGGCTTGGTGGATTGCACTTAGGCATTTAAGTGGTAAAAAAATCGGTGAAAGTGTGAAAGACAGAGATGTTGTTTGGTTTAGCGGTAAACAATCCTTGAACGATTAATGGCGACCTTCGGGATGATGAATAGTGCTCTGTCTTTTTCCCTTTTGTTCTTTTGATCATTGAGTCCCGGTCAATAAATTTCCACCCTTTCTATACACGTATTACCTATGCTTGAAATATTTCAATCGCCTTCCTCCCACCCACATGTACTTTTGCAAACTCAGCGACTAAACTCAAGTGTGATATAACTACCAACCAGGTACTTGATTATAGCTCAGTGTAAATAATTAATTTACCGTTGTGAATTGCCAAAGTCAATTCATCTCGACCTTGCTTTCTCTCACACCATTTTATGCACATGATCTTGCCAGGTCTTTTGTGTGATTTCAGGAGTTTTGATTTTCCCCATAATTTTTTCTGCACGGGCGGACAAGTAAAATCAGTTTTATAATGTACTTTAGCGTAGGTTTTGGAATGAATAGGCTCTGTTCTACCAATCGTTTTGCAAATTAGGGAAATCCAATCCAGACAACCGCATCCATTTCCAGGTCAAATCCGATAAAATATTTACCATTATGTGGCTATAATAGGTAGTTGGTTATTGCTACTTTTCTTCTATCAGCTTTTTTCTGTCTCGCTCGCTCATATAGTCTAAGACATGCATATGGATATACTCACCGCAACCACTGCCGGTGATGCTGCTCATATAAATTTGATGATGGTGAAAGGAAAAGTAGGTATAAAAATCAACGAGAGACGGAGGAGAGAGAGGAAAGAAGTCGCGGATATTTACATCGGAACCTGACTGCATTACACAACACGCAAAAATAGCTAAAGAGGGAGAGCAAGAACTCTGAACAGAGCGGAGTGATAGTTGTAGTGACAGAATTATTGGAGCGGTTTGGTTTGCAGGTTATTTTGTCCATCAATCTTTCATCCACAAAGATATTCTTTTCCTCTCCGAAGCAGTGGTATTGTTGAACCAATAATGTGGATATATAAAAAAAGACGCGGATACATGAAAATACAAACACACGCAGAAAGAGAAAAGAGAACCACGACATGCTACTTTGTATTCTTTGCGTATCTACCGGATTTATTAGATTTAGAACTTGGTTTGATTTTACTATATACTCCTTAACAGCAGCAGTGTAATAGTTTGGAGGGATGGAGGAGGGAAACAGAGGTGGTTTATGGGTTTTTGTGGTTTATTCGGATTCGGATGCGGCGATATAAAATTGTGTAGGGTTTATATAACGTTTGCATTGCACCTAATAATAATGGCGGTGGTCGTAGACGGTTTGAACCCTACGGACATTTCGCATTTTAGATCCATTTCCTTTTTCTATCAAAACATGTGCCGTGTCTATATACAGCTGTCACAGAAGTGAGCTATGGAATCTGCAAAATAAGTGAGAAAATAGCGAGACCATCAAATGGCAGTAGCAGCAGTTCATAAAAACGGAAAGCAGGCAGTTGTAGAAGTAGGAAGCAGCAGAGTTTACACGTAGTGCGGAATAATAAAATACAGGAAAATTGCGGGATATATGCTAACAATAATGTTATATAATGAAGTAATAATGTATCGTCAATTCTTTTATTATTTTGGTCCGGTGGTACAACAAGCAGCAAAAGAATCTGTAGATCTTTTCGGGTATGCGTGTCACATTCAGGCGGGAAAAACTGGGACTCGAGATGGTTGAAAACGAGGAAATGTATCTTTCAATTCGAGATGAGATGAAGTTCAACCTACAATCTCCTTTTGATGTCATTCGAGCTATTTATCGTTTTTTAGTTCACATCCCATACATCTTTCCCCATTTTCCCAGCGAGTTTACAAGATATCATATGATATCATCGTCGAGACGAAGGCAATCAATGAATTTTTAGTTTACGAGGGAAGGCGTGCAGAAGAAAAGACCATAAATGCATATACTCCCAGCTCAGCAGAAAATTTCTGGGGCAGATTGAGATATATAAATTAAAACGGGCAGTATTTCATCGGATGAAATGTTTTGGCGAATTAATTTTTGTCTTATTTAGCCCCAGAAATGCACCAACGTGTGACAAATCAAAGAGATCGGACTTTGCTCTATTTTTGTTTCTAATTCTACTTTACAACATATCCGAATAATTATAAGTTATATGGAACAAAATATGATGGATTACCACTCAGATTCGTAAATTTACCCTGAAATATAGCCATGCCTTTTTTATTTTAACGGATATTTAAGCTAGATGATTGAGCCTATTTTAAAAATAGTAAATTTATCGGGCAATATAAATTGGCATGTTTGACAGTTTCAAATAGCATTCAAACTGTAATATTACAGCTACAAATCTGGTGCGACCGCCCGACCCTTTTTCAAAAAAGCTCTTATGAAACAAAATGTTTACGTAACATTTTTATTTAGCTTTTATTTATATTCGCAAATCATCCGTTTCCCATTTATTACGTTGGGACATGTTTACAATAAAGCATTGCCAACGTCAACATACCTCCTTTATCGTTCTTATGGCCTATTAAAGTACACTTTTACTTTTTCCACTATCTCAATCGCTCGCTGCTAATAAGATGTTCCCGGTATCGCCACATACAATATATTATTAAATTTGACAATTTCCCCATTATAAAAGTCGTTGGATAACGAATACAGACATTATGTCATTTACTGGCAGCTGCTGTTGTACCGACCGATACCTAGAAGCACACCTTATTCTTTTGAAACTCCATTTATTATAAAAGAAAAATAGCATGTTTTTCACATTCCTGTCTTGTAAATAAATACATATAACGGTCTACTAGAGACCCGTTTAAATTCTGTAAACAGTTTCTTTTTCGCTCGAGAAGAAAAAGCAGAGTGAAAGCAAAAAATGATTCCGTTGTATCATGATGATCTGATATGAAGTTTAGATACATACAGTCACCATTTCTGTATGGGAGGATAAGTACTGTTATGAAACGAATAAATAATGTATTGTATAACCCGGTCAATAAAAAGCAACTATGTGCACAATTGCAAGTTTTGTACCAAATTTACAACATTCCGTACTTAAAAACCACTATATATCTACCTGTTTTGCAATTGACGTATTGACTTTCTCGAACAATAAAGAAAAAAACATGGAATAGCGCTTCGTGGACAAGACAGGTTGTCCTGTAACCAATATTACATATATATTTTTTAATGTATCGTATGACCCACTGTGATATTTTACTCTCTACTTTTTTTCTTGCCCGTGTCCATTTACTAAAAAAGCAATTTTGCAAAATCCATTCGTAGAAAATAAGCATTGTTGTTTGCGTCAATATAGAGTAGAGAATACAGACAGAATCACTGACCCACATGCTGACTGATGATCAATTCTTTTGATCTTGATTACACGTGTGTATAGTGAGTTACTTTAAAATGGATGTTATACATCATATTAATGTTCAGCGTCCAATTCCCCATCCATCCATCAACATTTTTAAGTCAAATTAATTTCGTAGAATGTCGTTAAAGAGAAAGAGATGGACAGAGTACAACATACTTTCTAGCTTTTTAAATTCTTTTTCATTATGATTATGCTACTGCTGTGTTATTGACTCTAGAGGATACTTCAAGTGGTTCATCATCCTGTGCTTGCCTCGGCTATGTTGATGATCTTGATGATAAACTTGGAAAAAATAAAGTTAAGAAGATAAGATATATGTGTACTGAACTGTAAATACACTTGAATGGTAGCTCTTTTGCTGATGATTACATTCTCTAAGGAGGAAGGAAGCGCTATATCATATCATCATTTTCAGCAACCAACATCTTTTCCATCCGTAAATAAACAGTGCTCACTACTCTCTGGGTATAAGCTTACTGATGATGCCTTTTTTAAATTTAATATGTCTATTAAACAACGCTGCTGCTGAGATATACCCTCGAGGATTTACTTGACTTCAACCTCCTCCGTTGAAAGTTTACAATTTGAGGATGACGATGATTGAAGATGGGGCCTGTTACTTTCCATAATACAGAACTGACTCAGCAGAGCAGCAGTTTTTTAGCTGTATAGTAGCTATAACAAGCATTACCACATTTTTTAAAGTGAATGATGATGATAGAAAGGAATATGTTTTCTTACTGTTATTATTACGTTTATATATTTATGAAAAAAATAATAAACCCAGCAGGGTGAAAGTATACATAAGTAGCGGAAGCAACAAGTTAAGAAAAAAACTGAAAATTGTTCCATAGACAAAGTATTGAGATTTCATATAGACCAAATGGCTAAAGTTTTTTTTACATGACATTGGTTGGATATCTATCATGCAGATGAGCGAGTACTAGTAGTAGAAATGTGGACATCTGACGTGGTCTTGATTTATAACTTATTTTGAACTCAATACTTAGAAATGCTTTTTCAAATCACCATCATTCCTCACAGGCGTCACATAAATTGGAGTCAATAGTTCAGTTACTTCAGTTTGAGTTCAGTTAAGAGTTTGGGGTAAAGGTATGTCTTGTTCCACTGGAACAGTTTATTCAGCCTGTCATCCTCTTACGGCTAAATACAAGGAGCCCCTCCTTTTGATAGGATCACGGTAATACCATCAAAGTGATATTTTTACATCATATTATTTCATCGTTGAAAGCACAAAAAAATTAGACTCTCATCTCATCACCCTTCATTTTTCATAAAGTTCTATTATTATACTGTATTTGATGTAGCAATTTCACTTTGTTGTTAGTTTTTACGGGGAATTTGTTAAGTAGCTTACCACCACCAGTCGTAAAGAAAAGTGCAGATTTTTCGCTCTTGTGAATATTCAAGTGGATCAGCCAGTTGTTCTACTGGCTTGATATATTACTTTCATTTTCTGTCAAAATCTCACGGGGACAACGTATTCATGCGTGATTCAAAAACGCACTCATTTGAAAAATAAAACGATCCGTTATAATAAATCTTTATTTCCCCAGTGCGTTTTCTAATACTTTGTAAAAAATAATCTGCTGCAAAAAAACTGCTTCATTCATTCCAAGCCGATTTTCGTTTTTCCTGGGCCCTCGTTCGGTTTTTACTTCTTTATGAATAGCTAGAAGGAAATTTGCTCCTTTCCGGATTTTTTCTTCTTCATCTTCTCCGTTGAGAGATGAATGGTCCATATTGGCAGTCTGTAGTAGCAATAAAGAGAAAATATATTGTAGATTTATAATATGTTCTTCATGGTCGAGTGACAAACATAATGTGCCATTTCGGAAAGATCGTCAGGATTTGCAGAGTACACCATTAACATGTAATGTGGTACAAATGTATGGGCTATATAATAAGCAATTTCCGAACAAGAACGACATCGAAAATGGAATAAGCATAATAATTTTTCCCCCGTATCAATCCTCAATTACTCTTCTTATCTGTTGAGAAATAGGCATAATTTATCGGATATCAGCATCATTTAATGGCTGGTTGAAAGTGCAATCGTCCTAGTCACTGGAGTGGACCCGATGAGATGAAATGAGCCTTTTGATAATCAATACTAGCCGGCTTACTACAAAAAAATTCTTTGATGGTATTCGATATTGATCGAACTCATTACACCGCAAAAACTACTACAAAGTAGGAAAATGATGTTGGTACAAATATTGTATTTGTTTTGGGCTTGTCTTTTGTCGGTGTAATTGTGCATTGCTTCGCGAGTTTGTTGCGTTATTATTATTTTTCTGGCTAGTTGGTTTTTATCTTGTCGTACTGCCCATGACTTTTACCCGTTTTTCTGGACTATATGGTTATTGCCAATTGCTATAAGTTATAGTTGCCAAATGTTCTCTTTTTGTATGGTCTCCCGTTGATAAAAAATTAGCTCGTGTCATTTCTTATGACAATTTATTACTGCTGTGTTGTGTGACGATTTTTTCCTGTTTTTATCTCAGCTAATGCAACTTCCGCTCGATCTCTGTATGGAAAGTGAGTGCATATGTACTGAGCATAGAGGTATGTGGCATTTTTAACAAAAGAGAGAAAAAAATTGCTGTTAAGTAAATAATTTGCACAAAGTGCATATCTACCTACGCTATCTATTCATTTTTTTGTATTGATGTGGATTTCCATAAGCAAAAGTAATTAGGAGGAGGAAAAGGAAGATGTAGAAATATTTCATAATATCCTTTCAATCTTCCATTATTATCAATAAGACCTTAATTTTCCAACCAACCACCCACCCACTCATCTTAGTAGTCGCATGCTTCTACCACCCACAGCAATGGACAGAAAATACCTAAGACATAGGTAATAAATTCTTCTTGGTTGCTGGTGAGCCGTGCCTCCAGTCTAGCACTCTCTTCTCTTGTTTCCCTTTCCACTTCCCAGAATCAATGAAATATTTTAATAGCTTATCTTAGGCACTAAATTCGCAAAACTGTATTGTGTCTCCCTCCTATAGAGTTCAGCTAGCAATACTACACAATAGTATTTTATTGATTCCGGAGAATTGGCCAAGAAAACGTTAAAAGGTCCATATATTAAATATTTCTTTATTGTGGAAGTTGTTTGAAGCAGCAGTCCATATCCAGAAGATCTTTTGTCCATTTGATACTTTTACTTGTATACAACGGCACATTAACTTAATGGAAAGCCTCATAAAAATATGAGGCACTCAATTCACAATAGCGATAATGTTATGTGTATTGATGCCAACAGGGCTTCTCGTTTCGTCATCAGAGAATTCGTAAACAAAAAAGTGTCGAAATTCAGTATAGTGAGATGACGGGCGAGGTATTGAGTACGATACGTTACATAACTTGTTTTGAAATGTGAAACAATGAGAAAGTTTTGCTGCCTAATTTCCTTTTAAATAGGGATTGCAATTTCTTTACGAATTCTGCGAAACTGACTCTTACGTGGCATCTCATAGGAATTTGGTTGGTTTCCCTTTCTGAAAGGGTTTATATAGGCAGATATTTCTGGAATATTGATATCGATTTGTCCGTGGGCTGCCTGCTTTTACCTTGATTCTCTACACTTTGCAGTGTGCCATCGAATCATTTGAACATTGAACCTGGACAACAATGCCACCAAATGAAGCGCAGCGCGTGTGTTCCATTTCACATAGTACACAGGATTGCTTCTGCATCATTTCTATCATAATATGCCGAGCATCTACAATCAAATGTATTATAATGGAACTTGAATTTGAAGTTCTACCTTGACCATATTGCCATCATTATGATGGCATCATGATCATCATCATAGAGCACCACCTGCAGAGATGTAAGAGATATTTTAATGCACCTGAGTGGAATTACGCTTTCATAATACCTATGATGGATACTATGACCGACCGTTGTTGTGTGTACTATCATGCTTCAGAGATTCTTTTATTATACATACAAACTTATCAGGATGATGGATCTCTGATGTTCTTTGTTGTGAAATATAGTACAGATAGATCAATGAAATACATCGCTTTCAGTTTCCATTTCAGTCGTTTTATAGTATAGTTGTAGCTGAGCTACAAACATACCCATGCATTGCCCATGAGGAAATTCGAAAGTCAAGGACTTTTTCCTCTTCGAGCGTCGTCATTGATTATGACAATGATGAAATGAATAAATGACGATGGAAGAATGGAAATGGTATGCAATATGGCTTTCGTGAAGATTATACCTACGCAAGAAAAGTGAAGATAAAATATAAAGACGCAGATTGCACATCAATATTCTTGCCTTGCTGCCGTATCAATAGCAAATAGAGCGTGTCGCTGCGACCACCTACAACCACCAGATTTTTTCACCGTCAACATGTTGCAGTTTGGTTAGCGAAAGGTGTGTTATCTTGTGTTGTTAGAAACGACACGTGTGGCCATGCCCATATCATCCCAACATGTCTGTAGGTACATAAATTACAAAAATAGCTAGTTGTAGATACACAAAGTTACGCAACCAATGAATGAGAGTTGTTTGGATATTTTTTTCAGAGTTTGTTCGCAGGGCTTTTCAAAGAATATAGGATATGACAACATGACAAGGATCAGAGCATCACTTGAGGCACGATTTTGTTGTGGTTTTGAGATATCTGGGGCGAAGAAAGAGATCAGCAAGATAATCACGTATCTTATTATTTGTTCGACAGCAAACAACATCCGTAGGTTGTGAATGTACTTATATGGATGAAAAGGTATACGCATCAGTGCCACCAGGAGTTTGTTAAACTTCCAAACACTATACAAGATTAGCAGAATTTCAAACAGAGGTGTTTACGGATTACTCAGAAAGTTATAC
>JAHZMV010000506.1:0-12686 GCA_027743765.1 Coecobrya sp. COE2
AAATTTAACTTTGTCGTAGATAATAGAGATGATCGCGGATATGTAAAGCTATTGCCCGCCCGCACCTGCAAGTTAGAGGGTTCATATGCTTACCCGCACCCGCCCGCGAGGAAATTTAAAAAATTACAAGCCCGCTGTTAACCGCGGTTAACTGCAGGCTTATTATAAATAAATATATACCATATTCTGCACATTTATTTATGTCTGAGCATACATACATTAATAGTCAATATTCTTTAAATTTAAAATTATAATAGTATCATGTTGATTAAAGTTTTTAAATTTAGGTAATCTTGAAGTGTTTACTCACAATCTTGTCAGTAGTCTTGTGTATGTAGTTGAAACAGTTAAAGATGGAGTCTGAAGTAGATAACGTCCATGCAAAAACAACTAAACATTGACAAATTGGACAAGCACCCTTTTGGTCAATGCATGTACATATAGAAGTAACTAATTCATAGCATCTATCGCGCTATCGCGTATCACTGTAACACTCAAACAATTATGCATTACACGATACCCATATTATTTTAATCCAAAAATCAAGTATCATCAAAGTAAATGACAAGGTGATACAAATGTCGATTAAGTTGTTTGATTGCTGATGCAATAATATATAATAATATGAATACATTGCTCATATATTTTGTTGAAATTGTCAAAACTTAGTGTGAAAACAATGAAGCCTAATCGTTCGGGTAACCGCGGTTACCCGCAGAAGAAGTTGTGCTAGGCCCGCCCATACCCGCACCTGCAGACTTTTGACCCGCCCACACCCTTAACCGCAGTTAACAGTGGGTTGCGGGTAAACCCGCCGGTTGCAATCACCTCTAGATAATGCAGTTAATATATTATTTTTATAGCGAAAAAAAACTGTATTGACTACTGTGTTGTACATTGGGAAAGTTTCCCTTGTGAGTAAATACACATAATATTATACAATCGACTCTATAAAATGCATCGAAGCGTTAATTCTTCGCTTACCACTACGTACTATTTTTATTATCGAACAGGCCAGCGTAGTAAATTTGGTAGAAAAGTGGAGTTTCCTTCAAAGAACTGCATGCTTCTCAACGCAAAAACAGGTAGCCAAAATACAAATTATAGCATTCAATAATAATAAGTACATTCGTGGCTATCTTCCCAATATATACATACATATAGGGTTTGCAAAGATTTTAGATTGGATGGAGATAGAAGCGACGACGATGTTGATGATGAGGTCGGTAATCAACTTGTGGAAATGTATGAAACTGAATGGCTGGTAGAAAGCAGTAGCAGCATTAAGATTAGAATTTTTCTCAGGAAATAAAGTCTTGTCTCCTTTGGCTGCAGAGCCGTTGCACTCGCTTGATTCGTTCCAACAAGATATTTCATAAAGACATGGATTGGATTCCACTATATACTTTTGCCAGAGAATATTTTGCCTTTTGCTTGCTGCCTAATAAATGTACAGCCAAGCATCAAGAAGGCATTCATGAACATTATCATCATCATATCATCATGATTACTTTCACTGCCTTTCTCCCTCGACGACAACGACAACTGCTTCTGCTATGAAGATCACGCCATTTCTCTCTCTCTCTCTCTCTTTCTGAAGCTAGTCGCTTAATAACTCTTTTCCCCTTTGGCATTTTCTCGCACTTGTTTATCAAAAAATTCCACACTCTTTGGCATTTGCGGCTTTCTCCCTCCATCAGTCTATCAAACAACACTCAGTCAAATACAGAGTGAAATGAAGGAGTGGCAGAGAAAGTTGTAGGGAGATTTTTGCTAACCAGATAAAAATATGCCTCGACAGAACCAACATTGACGGAAGCGTAAGTACTTCTGCCTATAGCTGCTGGAAGTGATGACCTTTCACTTTTTAAAATACTAACTTTACTACACGTTATTTGTGAGAAAAAAGTCTCAAACCAAAGATTGTAATAGTTGGTCAAGGCTTATATTTGGGCAAGTGGTAGAAAGGAGATATCGCACGTGTATATTCTAAGGTTGGAATGTTGAAGAGAAAGTCATCTGAAATTGAAAGGTATTAAAAGTAACTAGTATTATTTTTCACACATCGCTTACTTCTTCCGCAGTTGTAAGACGAGTAAAATATTTTTTAAAGAAAAAATAGAGAAAAATGAGATTCGATTGTCACCTGCAACAACTCTCACTAGCATCATACAGTCTCGTCTTTCTTTTTTCTTTTATTTCTCTTCATGAGCAAATCAGATTATATCGTTTTTAAGTAAACGAAGCAGTAAAAAGGATAAAAATGTAGTTTCGTTTTTTGGCATTTTATGTACCTGAACATGAGATGAGAAAGAAGATGAACAACTTTCTCTAAACAGAGTTGACTGCTTGGCTGGTAGGAAGTAAATCAGGTTTAGAGAAAGGCTCTTTGCTTGAAGAAAGATGAAGACGAGGAAAAAGAAAGAAGCTGAGCTGAGGTGTTTCCGCTTGGTCGAGCAGCAACTTTATCTTTTCTTCGCTTTTTCCAGGCTTGAGCACACACCCTCGTATATACATCCATATACAAACGTATTTTCGTAATAAAAAAGTGAAAGTCTGCAGGATAGAATTTAGTGGGTTTTTATTATTATTTTTGCAGAAAAGGGAAAAGATAGTTGAGCTCAACCTTTTTTCGTATGATGTCGATTGTATTTGTGCGCTGAAAAAGACTATATATAGACATATATTGTACTAGTGTTGAGCTGTGCTTAAAAACTTTCCCCTTTCTCTTTTAAGAGATTACCTAATAATTTTACACTTGAGCTGGGGGAAAAGATATTCTAAGAGGACGACTCATTCTAAATAAAAGTCATTCATTTGAGTTGTGTTAACTAACACTCGGTTAAATGAAAGTGGAAGTGAGAGAAAGCACAGCCGAGAGGAAAAAGATAAATGAGGCCACTTACTGATCTAGGCACGTTGGTGCTAACGCCAAAGCTATATATATCGATGTCGTTTAAAAAAGTTTAAAAGTATTTTTGTTGAAATGACGAGTTTGCTAAAANGAGCTGGGGGAAAAGATATTCTAAGAGGACGACTCATTCTAAATAAAAGTCATTCATTTAAGTTGTGTTAACTAACACTCGGTTAAATGAAAGTGGAAGTGAGAGAAAGCACAGCCGAGAGGAAAAAGATAAATGAGGCCACTTACTGATCTAGGCACGTTGGTGCTAACGCCAAAGCTATATATATCGATGTCGTTTAAAAAAGTTTAAAAGTATTTTTGTTGAAATGACGAGTTTGCTAAAATGAACATGAAGAAGTGTCTCGATAAGTATCATTACCCATTTTGTTAAATTGGACATTGGTCAATTTTCGTGTTGTCTATTTTTTGCAGAATTTAAGAAAGCTTCAAAACTTCAACTCACTAATGGGCGTGGTGGGCAGTTTGAGTCATAGTGCCTTAGCCAGGCTGACGAAAACGATGGAGTGCGTGCCAGGTGAAGAGAAGAAGGCCCTTGCGGAACTTACCACACTTGTATCATCCTCCAACAACTTTCGACAGTACCGGAGAGCACTAGGACAGTGTAAAGGCTTCAAGATTCCCATTCTGTAAGTGGCAACAAAAATAAGAAAAAGCTAAAAATAGATTATTATATAAGAAGATAAAGTATCACGGAATCTCTGGTGCACTGGGCATGGAAATTATTTCCCATTTACCAAGCCATTTTAACAGGAAAGAATTTAATTTGGAATAGTACTAGTAGTAATAGTAATAGTGAAGAAATTAGATTAAATAAAATCATGTAAACGGTACATCAAATTCGAGAAGATTTTTCATGCCCGGCTGGTTAAAAAGTCTTTTATAACGTGTGGAAAAATCCCGGATGGATGAAAGAATCAGAGAAGAATCAAAAACAACAACAGCCGTGTCAAGTACACTGTTAATAATATCCACAGCCAGGCTCCGTCCTTGCAAAGTAAATAGGAAAACTAATGAACAATTTTCTCTTCGTCGCTTTCACTTACTTTCCCTTTTTCTCTTATTTTAAAGTAAATATATATAGTCCACCTATCGACATTACCTTGTACCTTTCTCATGGCTTACCTCTAGTGAAAAAAATCTCTCGCTCTTTTTTCACTTGACTTTACTTTTCCCCTCCCTTAGTCTCCATTTCATTAACTTAAAACTCTTTCACCACTGTTGCCTCTCTGCAGAACGGAAAGGCATTCTCCATTTCTACAATTTAAAAAAGAGAAAGCTCTGACGTCAAAAACCATTTTCTCGTTTCCTTTGATACCTTAAGCTCATTTCTCCCAAATTCTGTTGTTGTTATTGTTAGTTCCAGTTCCTTGTTCCCAAAAATAGATTCGTTTTTATTTCAAAATAAAAGCCTGCTTTTAAAATAGTTTGTCATTAGTGCCGCAGGGCTGGAATTAACGAGAAGCCTTCTAATTCTCTCCCTCTTTGAATACATAAAATATTTTTTCTGCAAGTTTGTAGAAAGTTCTTGATTCTAAATCATTAAAATAATTTTTAGCAAAACTCCCCATTTCCCTTCCTTCCATCCACGGACTTCCTATTAGTATCCCAGAGGAATATTCTGAATCCAAAGAAAACTTACACTCGAGAATTCTAGAAGCTTTCAACAACCACCTACATACATATGTATAAAGAGATTACGCAATTTCTAGTTAGGATTGATAAAGACTTATAATGGAAATTAGGCCAATAATAATAATTATTATTCTAACCACTAATGTGGCTATTAAAACTATGTGGTATTCCTCTAGAGAAAGTTTGCTACAGCTGTTTAGATTTACTTTATTAACAGATGGAATGATCATCGTCAGTCTTCATGGAGCACACAAGGCAGAAATTTGTGGCTGATTATTTCCAGGAAGTCTCACAATTAAACTTGCAATTTAAATTGTTAACTTTTCTCAGAAATTCCTGAAAGGATTATTGTCATCAGCTCACATATTGTTGTTGTGATTTGTGATCCCGCAAATTAGTGTTGTGAGCAAAAATTATGCTCATGGAGAAAAGAAGAAGATTATAATCATCATCTCTGCATTTGCATAATCACCATGTTTTTGTCCTGTTGTTGACAGGATGTCATGCCCTGATCGTAGTAGGTTTAGTTTGTAATACGGAATAATAATATGGTATACTACAAGGAACAGAGGTCTCGTCATTGCTCTGCTTGCTCCTCGCTAGCTGTTTATTTTTAGAAATTGAACTTTTCCTAAGTGTGTTCTGTCTCGTCCTCATAGAAAGATGAAATCTCCTTGTCTTATGTCATGTGTATTAAAATCTTTTTATTCCAGTGGTTTCTTTCTATAGTGAACAGCATAAACACAAAGAATTTAGCAAAATTTCGCTGATAAAACTGTGTTTTAAATAATATTACATATATTTGACGCACTTTTGTATCTACACATACAATATCTCCACTCTCCGGGACGCCATTAAGTAGAGACCTGAATGTAATAATCTCCTATCAATCATTTCTCTCTCTCTCTCTCTCTCTCTCTCTCTCTCTCTCTCAGTCTCTTTCTTAACATTCTGTCTAGACATCCATGCTTAAAATATCCCCAAAAATAAACCTATACAACTTTCTTCTCATTTTCTTCCCCAAACACACAAAGCGGTAATTCTCGCATAAAATCATGCGACATTCAAAAAGTCAATCACCACTTACTCGAAACAAGTAACTTTGCAGAAAGAAAAANTAATAATCTCCTATCAATCATTTCTCTCTCATTCTCTCTCTCTCTCAGTCTCTTCCTTAACATTATGTCTAGACATCAATGCTTAAAATATCCCCAAAAAATAAACCTATACAACTTTCTTCTCATTTTCTTCCCCAAACACACAAAGCGGTAATTCTCGCATAAAATCATGCGACATTCAAAAAGTCAATCACCACTTACTCGAAACAAGTAACTTTGCAGAAAGAAAAATGAACAAAAAGTGTAATAAAGCGGACGTAGAAATTCTTACGTAACTCGGTAACGCCGCTACCAGGGTTTTCAACGATTTCCAGCAGAGATTTCGATGTTTTAGTATCTGTTTTTAGCTCAGCAAGGATTTTTCGGCAAGCAGGGTTTTTTGTGGAAATCTGTTTTTTGCAAAGCAGGGTTTTCGGTCTTGAAATCAGGCATTTTTTTGGCCAGCAGGGTCTTGAAATCAGGCATTTTGGTTTTTTGGAGATCTGTTTTTTTGCTCAGCAGGGTTTTTGAGTTTGAAAACGGATTTTTTTGGCCAGCATGAAATTCGTTCGCAAAAATTGCGTTACCGCGCTTTATGTAAGAATTTCCACGTCATGTAAACCTAGCTAGCCATGTACGGACTAGAGAAAACTTTCATTATCATTTACTACCTTCATCATGATCACCGCCACCACATTCATCGATCGTCATCATCATCGTAAATGATATCCTGTCGTGCTCCCTTTTCCTTGTCACTTCCCAGAATTCGCTCACTATGTATCAGATCAGCTAGCAATCCATTGGTATGCTGTATTAAAGGGTTTATATTGTAGCATTAATTTCCCGTTCCTGCTCCTCTATAGAGGCTAAATAGTTAATTAGGTCGTGTCATGAACCAAGGAAACAACACAAGCAAATAAAGCAGTAGAGAATAGTGTAGAGTGACATTCAAGTAAAATGCTTACACATACGACCGTCATGATTACTTAGGCACATAATATAGCGAGATGGTAGATAGATAAATAAATGCTAATGACAGAGAAAGAGAATCAAGGATTTTGCAAAATGCAAACTAGCAGCAGACGTTTTATTTTTGGGTAACGGACTTTTCATTAAATCAGAATATTTTGACATGTTTGTCTGTCCATCCAAATTTTTCAGCTAGTCGTTATTTTTTGCTTATAATTAGCATCACTTTCACCACCCGCCACCCACGTGTTTTATCACATAATCATGGGAAGTTATTTAAAAATAAAACTGTCGCTGCCATAAGCTAGAAAAATGTTCGCATAAATGCTATTTTAAAATAAACCAGGAAAGCACGTGCTAGTGAAATCACCTTGAAAATTATGACAATGACGCGAGTTATTTTTAAAAACTAAAAGTGGAGATTTAGGAGTAATGTGTGTAGGTGGCTAAAAAGGTGAAAGGTTGCATGATTTTATTGCACAGAATAAAAAATTAGCAACTAGGGAGTTTCTAGATCAATCAAAGTATATTCATCTTGTGGAAAGATAGTAAGTACTAGCGTATTTGATTTACAATAGCCATCTAAAGAAAGTAAGACTCTGCTTGTTCCAGGAATAAAAAGAATGAAGAATAAAAACTTTCCCTGTGGAAATAAAACTTTCTCTTACATAGTTTCTTCCTTCTGTAAGACTTTTAAAATGGAAAACTTTTCCAAGTTTTTTATTCTACTGTATTATTATTGTGTGAGCAGCAGGACAATAGATTTAAAAAGATTTTCTACCTTTTTGCTTCCTTATTAAAGTTAAGCCAAACCACAGAGGTATATGGAAAGAAATGGGAGAAAGTTGAAAGGTGAACGCAGTAGATATCTACCTACATACCTGTCGTTTGGAAAGGGAGAGAGCGCATTTAATGTCGAGGAAATGTTAACAAGCTCTACTTGAAATTAAATGTTCAACTTTGCTTTCTCTTCTTGTAAAGTTTCAATAGGGAAGAAAAGTACTTTTCAAAACTTTCTCCTTCCTCGTAATAATAATAAGCTGGGATATTAAAGAAAATTTAGAAAAACAAGTTTGAGAGACTCTTTTTATGTATTTCGAGTTGGACGGATGATATGATGAGCACATGTTAACAAAATAATGCATGGAAAATAATTGCTTTTCTGAGCTTTCTCTTTTCCTTTTTTGAGTTTATTATCTTTGTACACAAGTTGGAAGATGTGTTTGTAGGATTCTGAAGATGAATTTCCATTTTATTGTTATTTGTTATTCTGCAGCCAAAAGCAAGGAATCAATCCACCGCTGCTGCGGTTATATACCTGTGGTATTTATTTTCTGTAGAGTAAAACAGAGCGCGGTAAACTCAGTAAACTGAAAAATTTATATTTTTCATAATATATAATATTCTCAATAATTTCGGTTTACAGCCATATTATTACTATTGGCAAAATATAAGAATGTATGAGAAAGTGAAAGTAGAAAAGTATCGATTTCCGGTGAAAACAACGTTTATGAGGTATGCAGAGAGACAGACAAACTCATTAAATTTAAATGTCTCGATACTCCATAAAAAATAAAATGAATCTAGTAGATTTGATCTCTGTTTTCCACTCAGTTGAGCCTCTTTATTGATTACTGTTTACCAATAATACCACAGAGATGAATTCTCATGGAAAGTCTGCCCTAAATGGCGGACCAGCGTAAATTCTATACAATAAATACAAAGAGCTCTCTCTCTCTGGTGTATTTTTTGACAAAATGATCATTTCATGTTGATGATTATGGTGGCAGCGGTAGTGATGTGGCTTTGTTAGGAAAAAGTAGATAAGAGAAAATGTACACTTTAATAAAAAATAAAATGAATCTAGTAGATTTGATCTCTGTTTTCCACTCAGTTGAGCCTCTTTATTGATTACTGTTTACCAATAATACCACAGAGATGAATTTTCATGGAAAGTCTGCCCTAAATGGCGGACCAGCGTAAATTCTATACAATAAATACAAAGAGCTCTCTCTCTCTCTCTCTCTCTCTGATGTATTTTTTGACAAAATGATCATTTCATGTTGATGATTATGGTGGCAGCGGTAGTGATGTGGCTTTGTTAGGAAAAAGTAGATAAGAGAAAATGTACACTTTTCAGCTAGCAGTATCAGTAGATCGAAAATTGACTATCGACTTCAATACTAGAACATATAAGATAAATGGAGAGATTGCTGCTGTAAATCAAATATTTGATTTGGGTTTTTTGGTTTTAGTGGAGCAGCTCAAGAGAGTACTGGGAACACACCGTTCCTGTTATTTCTTTTTCATCTTTTTACATATTATCATTCACTATCACACATCACACCACTTACCATTTTTTGGATATAATAATTAATTACTCTTCTGATTCGTCATCCATGCTGGGACTAAGTAGTAAGCAAAATAGTCATTAACCTTATGAAAAAATAAAATTATTCTAATTTTGCTTTTCAGTGGAGTTCACCTCAAGGATCTCATTTCGCTCCATACTGCGCTGCCTGACTATGCCGAAAATGGATTGATAAACGTAAGATGTCACAATAACATTTACTTCCTTGAATATTTATTAAGTTAACAAAGCGCGGTAGCACAAACAACATTGGGATAGTATTCAGTCTCACGGGTGAAATGTAAAGAGAAAGTCAATTATATACTGCACAACTTGTTCCATCCGCTCAAAGTCAGTTTAAAAATTTTCCGATGAAACTTATGGAGCTTTTCTCCGTCTGTGACTTTCACTCGAGGCTGTTGTGTAGAGTAACAAATTGTATCTCGTTTTCTTGCCCGATGAAGAAAGTAATTATGTTTTATATAGACAGGTAGTGATCAGGAAGCCTTTTAATATGCGTGGATGAATGAATGAATAAATGTGTAATTTCTCCCGACTGCCTTATTATTAATTAAAAGGAGAGAGGCAGTAATTTCATTTTCACACTAGCACTGGAAGAAGCAGCAGCAAACGACGCTGCAGATGTTAGGTTACGCTTTAATAGGCAATTTCAATTCAAATGGGAGCGAGCAAGACGACGAAGAAGATGAAGCGAGAGGACTCATGAATGGAAATGGAAGTAAAAGCAACAGTGAAAGCGTAGAAAAGGGAGAAAGGAGACAGTTAGCACGCAATCTAGATAGGGAGAGAAAGGCAAGGATTTTGATTGAATAATTAATTGTTTGAAATAAACCTACATTCATATAGCTTTTCCCAAGGAAAGTCACAAAATTGTTTAAATTATTTATTTAATTTTATGACGAGAGAATGGTAGCTGAGGTGGCAGATAATAATTTTGGGCCTTTGCATAAAATTTAAAAATTTATTGTATTTCTTATTAAATTCCAGTTTCGCAAGATGACTCAGCTCTATCTCATTTTCAAGGAGTTGCAAGACCTGCAAAAGTCAATGCCACCCGCGGAGGCAAACATCGATTTGCTAAACACGCTCAAGGTATGATTTCTCCTTCAGAGAAAGCAACAAAACAAGAGAATATTATTATATATTTTACAACTTTCTCTTCCCTGCGGAATTTTCATATTGTGCATATACTCTCATATTATTATATTGCGGGTTAAATGTCGTAAAAAATTTATATGTAAAATTTTATGACGTGACATGTGTACCCGTCCAAATATGCATTTCAGTTATACCGCTACTTATGTACATAGAACTCACAATGATTACTTGACATATTTTAAAGTGGATTCAGCTTGTCAATTTGATTCAATAGACAGACCATTTAATAAGCTACATACTTTGTCAGCTACTTTCTCCCCGGTAATCAATCATTTTTCATTTTATTTCTTCCTCTTCTTTATGTCGCTGACTTGCTTTCACCTTTTCTCCTCATCATCCAATAAAATGACATGCTGTCTTCTGTCTGGTTATATATTTTATATAAAAAGCAGAAGACTTGTGAACGCTTCATCATCATCATCTTATTTCTCCCTCCTTCGATCGTCTTCATCTTTCTTGGGTGCAGTCATCCATCCTCATCCATCAAAGTATCATTTTTCACTCAAGCCATGTCAGCAAAAAATGGGGAGATACAGAGTAGAGAAAGCTCTTATTCTCTGATATATAATAAAGACGCTGATGATGATGAGCAAAAGAAAGAAAGAAGAAATAGAAAGGTTGATCATTTTCTCTCTGCTGACATAATAAAAATAATGAACTGCCACCACCCAAAAACGAAAAAACCCACCACAGTTGGCTAAATCTCTGGGTAAAAGTAGGTAATGGGTTAAATTGCGAAAACCCCTATATATACTACACATGGAAATATGACCAGAAACAATCTGCTACAAAAAATCCAGGAGCATTTTTTACACTAGCTTTCCATTTGGCTCGAGTTTTTAGTTCGTTGCTCTTTTTATTTTTTTGATGCCGCTTTCTCTCCTTTATGTCATCATCACAAGAGCAACAGCAGCGCAATTTCAATTTAATGATGTCTCCGTTACGTATCTCTCGTTCTAACAATTTCTCTAAATTTTCAACTACTCAGCTCAGCGGGCAGAGCAAAAAAGGTACAAAAGAGGACAATACCAAGTGTGTGTATTCAGGTCACACACATTTTTGTTTGCTCCTTTTCTGGACCTTTTGACAAAACTCGGGAGAGAACCCTGTAGAAAGAATAATTGGGAAGCTGCTCTGTTCAAAAAATTTCTATTTGGGATTTCCTGCTAACTTACGTAGGACGTTAAATAACGTTGGTTAGATAACAAGTTGACATTTCATATATCGTATATCCCGTACTGTTTTAATGAACATAATGTATAATAAGTTTTATTGTTTGTTATGATTCCTACCTTAGGAAGGTAACCATGTACATTAATTTATTTTTGTGCTAAAAAGCTAATGCTACCATCCTTGGATTTTATCTTACAAAAGACTTTCTCCCCGACACCCGGCGGAGGATAAGAATTTCTGGTTAAAACCCTAGAGGGTATTTTTCCTAACGATCCTTAGACGCTCGTCGTTGTAAAGGTTATATGCTACTGTTTAACAGTAGCAACATCAGTTTATTATATTTTAAAAGAGGAAAGATGAAACGTGAGTTTGTTAGATGAAAAGAAAGCAGTTTTTAATATTAGGTGATGACACGAGAGAAAAATATGTAGAATGTAATGATTTGACCACCTACAGGTTTTATCCAAGTAACGTTATGAATAGTTAAATAGCTAATAAAAATTATCAAAGACGAAAGTTCAGACACACCAGTCACAAGTAAACTGTACGACTTTCTCTAACTCGACTAGTGAAAATGGAAAATCCCAGTTGGTGGCCATGTGTTTGATGATGTCCCGCGGGGAAAATTCAGCGCACGTGGCCACCCCCGCAAAATAACTTATTAAATCACAGATCAAAGAGAGAAAGGGCAATGATTTGTTTCAATTTTAAAAATTCACCTGTCAATTTTCTTTTTATACTACAACTTACTGATAATGAAAGATTTGACGGACTGGACTGACAGACAAGCAGGGTATTTTATAATTTCAATATTTAAAAAAAATGTTTTATTTTTTAATTCCAGCTTTCGTTGGATTTCAACTACTCAGAGGATGAAATCTATGAGCTTTCCTTGGCCAGGGAGCCGAGAGCTTCAAATTCGGTATATAAAACTTGTCAAGATCAAGATAAATTACTACTACACCTGTATTCCTTTCACAATGATTGATTGTTTGGACATTTTATTTTACTTTCTCTTCTGTTTTCTCCTCCCTCTCGAGCAGATATCACCAACACGCGGACCAGGTCAACAGGACAATGCCAACGGCAGTTACGAAAAGCAAGTGCAGGCGATGGTGGACGCAGTGTTCCGGAATTATGACAGCAACCGTGATGGATTTATTAGTCGAGATGAGTTCCAAGCGCTTTCCAATAATTTTCCTGCGATCGATGCATTTTTCGTGCTGGACGAAAACAGGTAAAAAACAAATAATACGCAATTTATCTTTGAGGTTATCTAATCATTCCGGTAGATTTAATCCTTTATCATTTATTTTTCAGGGATGGCATGATAAGCAAACTGGAACTGGAGAGGTATCTG
>JAHZMV010000508.1:0-12446 GCA_027743765.1 Coecobrya sp. COE2
ATTTTTTTTCAATTTTCCCATTCTTACCCTCTTCAAAGACAAGAAGAACGCAGAATAGGAGGAGAAGTACTCGAGAAGAGAAAACAGTATCAAATCGCACCATCGCAAGCTTCCGACAAAGCTTTGTAAATGAGACTAGAAGAGCTTGTTGTGATGCTCCCATTGTTATTACCTGTCACCGAAACTGAAGCGGATGGGCCAGCCGATGTAACGACCACATGCTCAAATTGATGATGGGGATGATGATGGTTGTTGTTATTGATGGAAATAGTACCATTGCTTTTTAGGTGGAGAATGTTGTTATTATTATTGTTATTGTGACTGGGAGTATGCCCACCTCTGGGGCTACCCGTGTCATAATGCTCGTCGCCACCAGACGGTGAAGAATGATGATGCTGCTGTTGTTCTTGTTTAATGCTGCAAGTGTAGAATGAGTTATGATTGGCATCCATAGCGGGATAACCGTGATGACCCACCAAGTCAGTTTGTACTGGACCACTTGTATAGTCATAATGGTGGGGATGACCACCACCGCCACCGTACATACCGTTAACAGCAGCTTGCATGGGGTCAACGTTGTCGTAAGTGACCCTATGTTGTGGAGAGTAGTCCTGATCCGCTGGATTGTGAGGATCACTACCCCCAATCCAGGATCCATATTGATCCGAATAGTAACCTGGGGCTGAACCAGAGATCGACATCTGAGGGTGATGATGAGGATGATGGGGTGGTGGAGGTGTATCATAAAATCCTTCCATTTGCCGAGGAAATTGGGAAGGTTGCTGGGGAGAGGCAAAGTCTCCCAGGGGGCTCATGTGATGTGGATTTTGAGAGTAGGGAGACTGATTCTGATGGTGAATACTAGTCACTCCTCCATTACCATTTCCGGTAGGAGAGTTTCCGTTGTTGTTACCACTATTATTATTTTGAGATGCGTGTGCGGCTGCTGCAGCTGCCGCCGCGTGGAACTGAGCAAATGGCGAGTTTCTTGGAGTGTACGGTGAGAGACGTTTACTGTCAAATTTTGAGATGAGCTGCATCACAGGATTTCCTTTAATTCCACCCCCGCCACCAGTTAAACGACTTAGCAATTGGTGATGTTGCTCATCCATGGACATGGTAGAGGAACCTACATGACCCTCACGATCCGATCCTGTGTTGTTTTCCAAGGGAGACATCTCTGGGGTGGGAAGATTCACCGGATCGCCGCCACCTGAACTCTTAGCGCTGGTGCTACTGGCACTGCTTGCCCCATGACTGGGTGGTTGGTGATCCATAGACGAGTCAACAATACCGTGTTGAAGGAGAGTACCTCCAGATCCTACAAGGAGATAAATAAGATATAAAATTACACATATGTATGCATGAATTACATGGTAATTTCCACGTAATGAGCAGGTTCAACAAAAAACAACGTGATCAGGCCATAATTTTAATAGATTGCTCGTCTTAAAAAGCAAATTGATTTTTAACCTGGTTTTTCATCGCATTGATTGAATTGGATATTACAGACATAGGTAGGTCGTTAAGATCAAATGAAAGGATAAGACGCGAAGGAAGACATGATCATCAAAAATATTAAGGAAATTATTGCAACATTCTCACAGAATGCTAACCCACCAAGCCTGTCTGACATTATCGGTGACCTTTTGGGAAAAGAGATCACGTTTCGCAAAATATAATAATCTTCCATTTTTATTAATGATACGGTTTTGCCCCACGGACGATCAACAGGCCCAAAGTAAATATTTGTTTAGGATGCTCACGTTACCTGCCAATTTGATTGGGTAATTATAGACGAAAAATTGTAATTTTTACCTGCAATTTGTCCTCCTCTCGTACGAAAATCTTTATTTATATCAGGATCTGGGCTGGCATTCGGACTGGCGTCTGGTGTATGAAACCCTGCAAAAGGAGAACCCCCATTGACACTACCGCCACCACCACTTCCACCTCCATAATGTCCACCACCGCCGCCAGCTTGTCCGGGTTGACCAGGCATCAGCACTTCATTTACCCGACGACCTGGTCGCTTAGTATGCAAAGACAAGATAAAGCATACATTTTTACATTCCAAAGCTTGTCATCAAACGAGCACTTTTAAACATCATTAATTTCTTCCTCAAATGTCATGTTATGTCGTCGTTTGTCCATGTCCATGTCACTCCAGTAAAAAAATCGTGTCAAGAGGAGCCCTTTAGGTCATTAGTCATGCGACACCATCCAATCCAATAGTCCATATTTCACCAATCAACTATACGACTACCCTACCATGTAAAATGGAATCACAGTCCACATTTCACATTAAATCCAACTTTTCATTCGTCATCGTCATCAGCAAAACAGGAAATGGATGGATAAACTGTCTCTCAATTTGAAATGTATTGATGATCATTCTTTATAATACGGTCATCATCATGATCATAGTTGGTTATTTTTGGGATAAATTATAATCTCCACAAGAGAAAATCATGACTATCATCGTCGTCGTGATCAAGTCACAAAAATTCATTTCACTACCCTATGCTCCGTCAGATTATTTTCATGCTGATATGCTGATGATGATGATATGATGACTTTTAAAGCTCAGGTAGCAAGATCATCATATCGTGCCCACAAGGAGCAGCAGCAGCAACTTTACATTTCTGATATTATGAATGATATTGAGCCTTATGACGATGAACATGATAGCTATAAAGTGGATGTGGAGAAGGGCCATCATCATCGTCAAGAGAAAAAAAATGTTTCAAACTCTCAGTTCAGATGCTCAAATCACAGTGGGGAAGAAGCCAACATCCTTCCACCAGTAATGCCTCACACAGCGTCTCATTTATCATTTTATTCTTGTGCTGCTGATGTTGCTTTTGCTCTCTAACTTTGGTTCAAATCCCGTAACTTTTGCTTTGATTCATTCATTCAAAGATGTACGCACATTTTTTTGGTTACATTCCATCCATCTTTCAAAAAAATGTTCCATTGTCGATGTCGACCGTTGACCGTAGCAATATGTAATTTTATGGTGGTGGCGGTGGTGGACATTATTTTGATCTACAATAATAATTTACCACAAAGTATGATGAAGAAAATCTTATTTTTTTAAATGTTGATTTGTCGTTTCGTCGTAGGTGTTGTGATATGTTATTATGCTGATGTTAGGAAAGATATTTTTTGCATGTATCCATTCATTCATGCATTGCACACCATGACATACCACCATTTCCTTTTTTAGACTTTGTCTTCTATATCAAATCAAGAGAAGCAAGAGCTGAGGAAGAAAAGGTGTTGGTGGTAATGTTAGCATGATACGAAGAGAGTGGTGCCAAAAATGAGTACTTAATACACCAACGACATTACATGATCTTGATGATGATAATGATGTGAACTAGAGCTACAAAAAAATGATAAACGAAATCAACTGCATCATTAGCATAAAGCAGTGTCATGTTTATAATGTAAGTTATGCATATACCTAGCAAACTATGCAGAGCAAAGTGATTACCGAAGATATTTTGTGTGTGGGGAACTTTACGCGTGAAAATATGCATAAATAATCCTAATATTTTTTCAGATAAAATAAAATGATACTACTCCACGAGACGTGATGAGACTAGCTGTATAGTCAACGTGATCATTTAGAAGAGGTAAACTCCAAAAAGGGAAAATATATCATGTCAAAAATCCTACGACGAAACTTTTCTTTCATCTTATTTTTTTGTATGTTATGCTTCTAGCTAGTACACAGCTTTAAACCCCAGTCCAAATTGTAGTGAAAGAGTGTTGTTGCAAACAAGATCAAGCCATGTGTATGCCTTCCATTTCGAAAAACGCCTATAGACATGATTATCATTATGATGATGATTCCTCCACCAGCACTAGTCAGTTTCATAGTCTCTCTCTCTCTTTTTTTTAACAACTTTGGTACTTGTCGGCGAGCCGAGCTGTCGTGTTTGTTCGTTAGTTAGTAGAAATGAGAGCAGAGCGGAGCACAGTTGAAGATGAAGAAAGTGCAAAGTGAAGGGTAGGGCTTGGTAACGAAAAAGAGCCACAGAGAGATTTTAGCCACTCCTTCATACCATCGTCATCATAATTTGCCCGTGTGGTTGTAGATAATAAGTAACAGAAGCAACACAAAAGTCATCAGCAAACTGTTATTGTAGGGATTTATCAAAAGAAAATTAATAATAAACAAATAAATACAACATGTAACCCTCCCTTATAATTTTTTAGAAGAGCAAAAAACGGTAAAACAGCATAACAAAATATTTTATGACAATTATTTACTAGTTTCTACATTTATTTTTTTCATTCCAGTCATATCAGTAAAATGCATAATTTCATTATGAATTATCCCTTGTTGCATAAACAAGTAGGTATATATGTACATATTATTCTGTAGCGTCAGACTTGGTTTTAATCTCAACCGCAACATTCACATCTCTTAAAAATTGAACAGGAGCTCCTTCAGGCAATGTATATGAGTACTATTTTATTATGTCTCTTAAATGTATAGACACGACGGAGATGAAGAAGACCCAGCAATTTTTTTCTATCCACTCAGCAGAAAAAGATGCTACCAGACAAACTTTACGGATAGACAGCTCAGGTAGAAATACAGCGACTACTAATCGTAAGTCGTAGATTGAAGAGAAAAAACATAATAATGATGATCATCATCAAAAGAAGGATAAGCAGACGGACAAGCAAAATCTAAGCAACATCACCACCGAATCACAACCGCCTCACTATCCTTGCCAAACAAAAAACTTCTTCATGACAATTTTTTGCTGCATATCGCGGCAGCTTCTATCTACGTTTTTTTTGCTCTCAGAAACAGCCTGTCAGTAATGCAGATTGGACTGTGCAGCATCTTCAACGAGAAACCGAGATGTTGAAGATGCTTGAAGCTAGAAAACCTCTTTTTAAAAGCCCAGAAAAAAGGACTAAATCTATCCAACCGCAAAAGGAGAGGATGAGGCGAATCTCATCATATCACCAACCACCGTCATGCATTTTTTTACATTTGAAGCACATCAACCACAATTTTTTTACTAACAAGAGAATATTCACGCTTGCTATATAATCCCTACTGCTACATACATTGAAAAAGTTTTGCAGAGACGGTATTGTACTTACTGTACAAGTATAGTGGTAAGTATTTCATGCACACAGGTAAATACAAAAACTTTATTCCCGATGGCATCCCATCCTGTCTCATTTTCTTTCGTTTCTTCATTTCGTTTCTTGTACATGTCGTTATTTTCGAATTATTTATTGATGACTTAAATGTATGTAAAAGTAAATACCTACCAGCAGAGCAGCGACATTTAGGCAGTGAAAATGTGTACATTATATATTGGATTTTTTTTCGCACAAATGATACTAGTCAAACATTTCATATTTTATCTTGTATCCCTTCTCCTCCTCCATTGCCGCCTCATCATAAGCCAAAAACTTACATCATTATTATCATGAAAATCTGATGTTGTTGATATAGAAGAAAAAGTGTCTACCTCTCTGTTTACAAAATGCTCGTGGCTAATACTTTTTTATGTTTATTTTCTGAAAGAAGGAAGAATATTTTAGTATTTTTCAATATTTCTCTTCACTTCATCATGCCCAAGCATGCTTGTCAGAAACAGTACCTTTTGTACATGCAGACCAATCCTACCGCTCCTTTCGCCTGGTTGGTTGTTAAACCAGTGATAAATCAGGAAAAACTCATAATCATAAAGTGTATGCATAACTAAACATAATATTTTTATTATCATTATCAACGTCCTCCTTGCTTATTATTTGAACTTGCTTGAAAAGAAGTAGAAAAAATCTTAAAGGATTATTCGTCGTCGTGACTGAAAATTTCCCGTTCTCAGGGAACATACCTCCACACAAGAGCACAAAAGTGCAAACAAAATAGTTTCTTTTCTATTTTCCTTCTTCTCTCCACACTTTTATGTTTGACGATGATGATACTGCTGCTGCTACACACTCTTCACGACATTACTATTTGACGTGGATGATAAGATGCGAGCAAAGGGCCAATGCAAATGTGTTGGGCGGTCTTTTGCATTTTTTTCTTCCTCTCACCTTTTTATTTAAGAATAGGTATTGCATGTTGGTGACGTATTATTATTACTTGTATGAGAAAAAATATTGCGCACGCACGTATCTATATTCTAAATGCGCAGTGTGCCTATCATCATCCCTAGCGCAGGGGTTTGAATTGAAAGAAAAATATATTTGAAAAATTACTCATATTTGCTTACACATAGTCATTACGACTATTTATCAAATGAAATGGCTAATAACAGTTTTACTGTTAATATTAAAAGGCATTATTTTCCTTGCTGTGTGTGTACATCATGTTTGTGGTGGTGGTGGAGGTGATGATTGTCTGAACCGATAAGAAGAAGAGAGGAGTCTCTAATGGAAATATTGCAGATGCCCTTTCGGTCACCTCTCCTCATCTTCTCCTCGGCATTACTGAAACAGCTTGGAGGAACGTCAAGTAAAAGACGCAGAGCGACAGAGTCAATCTCTCCTTAAGCTCACAGAGAAAAAGGAACATATTCGTGCAGTTCAGTTCCTCGATCGATTGTCGCCTCAGTGCCGTGCCAATCGCTGCTGTAGTGGTTACTTCACCGTCATCATCAGATCTCCGTCACCGTCATGCATAATCTTTCTGTCGCATGAGGAGAGAGTATAAAATACGTAATAGAATTGATAGGGAATGTATTAAGAGTTATTTATTTTTGTAGAATATTATATTTACTGCGGTTGTTGTAGCTGAGTTTGATGGGCTCACTTTATTTACTATAAACTATCGTATCGTGGCAAGTGATCAAAAAGTAAAGTTTATTCGTTTCCCAATGCTTATAGGATGAGAAGAGGTAAGTAGGGGGAAGTCATTCAAGAGTACCGAGAGAGAATACAATGGAAATACAGGCGCACAGTAATCATTTTATTACTACAGCACGACAAGTGGTCATCATCACGCGTATCCTTTATAATGTATGGACTTTGTTCATAATCATGTAAAAATATGATGAGGAATAATATGTGAAAAACGGCAAAATATGTAGCGTATAACCGCATGTAAAGTTTAAACATTTACACCAAATTGTTGCACATCCCTATTCCTGTTTTACTAGACTCATATTAAATGACCAACATAACATGACCATGTCCGTCCGCTTCGGCACATTGGCTTTTATAAAATGCACAAGAACTAATATTAAAACAAAGACATTTACGGAAGCATACATAGGTATATACATCCTATTTATTACGGGTAAATAATTAGTAAAGCATTAGGACAATTTTGGCGTACATATTTTAGAGACACTTTTTTAATCAATTTTTTCTTCACATTCTTCCCTTGTCGTGTCCGCAATAAAAAGCAAAAAATCTAATTCCATACTTATAGATAGGCAAAAACGCTTCGTCCCTTTTACTCACCTTGTGACAGGCAAGGTGAGCTAATAAATAATGAAAATTTATCAGATACCGTCCGCTTCGGCACATTGGCTTTTATAAAATGCACAAGAACTAATATTAAAACAAAGACATTTACGGAAGCATACATATATACATCCTATTTATTACGGGTAAATAATTAGTAAAGCAATAGGACAAATTTGGCGTACATATTTTAGAGACGCTTTTTTAATCAATTTTTTCTTCACATTCTTCTCTTGTCGTGTCCGCAATAAAAAGCAAAAAATCTAATTCCATGTTTATAGATAGGCAAAAACGCTCCGTCCCTTTTACTCACCTTGTGACAGGCAAGGTGAGCTAATAAATAATGAAAATTTATCAGATGGAGAGATCAAAGGCGGGTTATAACGAAGCAAGAGGGAAAGGAGTGTAGGGGCAGTGCTACATATACCGCAGACCCGAGACCACAATCATCATCTTTTTTTCAGAAAGATACTTTTCTGCGTGTGAGCAGAGCAGGTAAGCGTAATATGCGCAGCGCACTTGAAAATACACAGATATAACTTATTTCATATAAGTATAATATCACGTTATAGAATTATCATCTCTTCTTTATTTGCGCTTGCTTACGCACTTGCTTCTTCCGAATATATAGCGGTGTGGCGTATGAAGGATCTCTTCTTAGTTTTTGGGACACCACCACTCGATTAGTTCTCAACGCCCCTCTTTTTCTCACTTTGCCTTTAATGCTGTGCGACGCGACGACTAATAATTCTTCATCACCAGCACCACCGTCTTCATCATTTTGAGAAAAGATAGGATAGCAACTCAAAGATGAAATGATCTCAAGGAAGAATTACCGTCAAAACACAACTTTGGTAAATGTGTGTGCTTATAGAGCGCGATACAAAAAAGTCAATNTTCTTAGTTTTTGGGACACCACCACTCGATTAGTTCTCAACGCCCCTCTTTTTCTCACTTTGCCTTTAATGCTGTGCGACGCGACGACTAATAATTCTTCATCACCAGCACCACCGTCTTCATCATTTTGAGAAAAGATAGGATAGCAACTCAAAGATGAAATGATCTCAAGGAAGAATTACGTCAAAACACAACTTTGGTAAATGTGTGTGCTTATAGAGCGCGATACAAAAAAGTCAATGACTAATTACGACCTTAAATACTACACACGTAAACGAAGCGAAGGAGTACGACATGGCATCCCAATACATGAACATTGAAGCAGGGTACAAAGTAAACTGGACCTGCTGCTGTGAAAGAAATGAGTTTATGCAGTACATGAACAAGCCGCAAAACACCTTTTCCAAAGCTTTCTTTTGGCTGATCGTCAACAGCAGAGTACCAGATCATCGTTTTTTCTCTCGTTGTACCTTTTCACCTACTTTTTCTCCAGAAGAGAATATGACGCTATGAGAGACTGAGGGCTCTCCCGTTGTGAAATTCGAATCGGGCGGATAAAAAACTATATACATTCCCTTTTTTTTAATTCCTCCCAATTTATTATTATTTAATAACAACAATGCAATCAGCTCATTTGCCTTTTTATCTCTCATTTTAGCTGGCTGCACATTGCTTGCCCAGTCGGTTAATTTGTGCACTGTTGGGAAGCAAAAATTGGATAAAATATTGTGTGCCACGAACGACGGCGGAGAAACAGGGAGAAAATGCTGATTGCTTGAGATTCTAAGACTCTCGCTGTTTTTTGTTGCTTTTTACTGGCCAGCTTGTTGTACACAAGAAATAAAAAGATAAGGAGCCCTGTTGGGACAAATTCCCGATTCCTCATCAGTTTAATTACTTCCCAGCAGTTGTCCACTTTTGAGGTGTACGCAAAGACGCTTTTATCCACACACACACAAGCACACGGCGCGGTGTGGAACACAAAATAATAACGTACTTTATGATGATGCGGAGGACAAGGGATTTTAAAGCTTATAAAGCTGCTGGGTAATGATTAATTGTAATTTGGAGCTTATAATCATTTTGTTCTTGTCCTGCAGAGAAAAATATAATATAAGTAAGATCCTTCGTAAGTAGAGCCATTTATGCCGCCGCCGCCCGTATTTTTAATAATCATAAAGGTATGTAATGAGGATAATGATGGCGGTAATAATAAGCTTTTGCCAAAAACAAGCTTGTGAATTACAGGGCTCATTATAATGTTACGCAACATTATTAGGAGGAGAGCGGAGAGAAGAGAAAGAGCGATACCAACCACAGACTAAATATTGTAACAAATAAAAATAATAATAAATTGAGTAGGAAGGGGAAATATTAGAATGAGAAATGTAAAGAGATGGTTGGAGTAAGTGCTATTTAGAATGATCGCACCCGGCAAGATGTTTTGATGTTTTCTCAAGATGGGCTCCATTCCTTATAATTGTGCAGAGTGTTTTAATAAGTGGTCAGAAACACTTATGACCACATGGAATTTAGGCTAGTGCACTAAATACATTATAATGGTAGAAAATAACGGATGCACAGGAAAATACATCTTCACTGAAACGGTGGTACATACAATCTCAGAATATATAATATTAAAGAACTTATACAGTGGAATGAAATATGGAACAATACGAATAATAATACAAATGCCTCTCTATGAAATTGCAGGGATGAAGAAAACATGTAAGTTGAGAGCAAACATAGTCGCATGCTGAATGACTGTCACAAGTACTGTATTAAAGTCGAAAGATTCTGCTAAAATCTAATAATCTACGTAACTGTAAAAATGTGAGATTTGAATGCAAATTCATTAATTTGTCCCAACTGTGGATTTTGTACAAATCAACTATAATCTTTGACTTTTCACCGGTTGATTATTAGTAGGATATGCAAAAGTCGATGAAGTGGTAAAAATTTTAATCCTCCAAACCCTTTATGGAAAATTTATCAGGCTAGATTGTAGGTTACTGAGTACACATAGGTATCTATATACAATTCTGTTCTAGGTCTGATTCTTTTGTCCATTATTGTCTGGTTAATGCAGTAGTGTCCATCGTTCAAAACCAAGAGTCCATAGTTCACGCCACCACATTTCCAGCACGGCTCCAGATAGTGAGATTTTGGTCACGCATCTGCAACGTGAACTATGCTGAAGCGGAATGCATGGGTAGAAAAAAAATCATTCATTCATCAACCCGATTGGTTTTTATGTAATGCGGAATTTTTATGTTATGTTTTCTGTGTGCACGCCGGTATTTGTGCCATGTTGAGGATCCAACTTATCCATTCGTATCGTAAGTACACAAAGGCTCCGTCCGACCACCAAACTGATGATGATTCTGATTAGATTGCGCTTGAGTCGGGATCGAATTCTTGCATGCAATATGCAGCAGTAACGCTACTCTAAAAAAACTTTTGAATGTGCGTAGTTATAAGAATGGCAGCTGTAAATGAGATCGTGTGTGTAGGAGGTGAGAAAAGCCATTCCTCAGCAAAAATCTTAATTTTTCAAAGACCTTCTTTAGTTACGGTCATCTTCATGATTCACGTGCACACCTGTAAATATGAACTTCTCCTCGCAGTAATTTGTCACTGCTTCCTACAAAATACCTTGTCTTCTTTTCACAAGGGATGCGATTCAGATCCCTCCTTCCTTTTAACAAATAGCTTATAAACTCCTTTCAAGCGTGTTGTACCTGTTGGAATGCACTTCCAAAATTGAAGTCAGCAAAGAAGTCAATCCACAATATGCATGCGTAACACACAAGATAGAAATATCATCGTCATCAAAACTTGGGCTTATAATTTTCTACTTCCAATCATCCAATCTACCACCATCACCACCACCAACAGCACATTAATCATTTATTTCCTTTTCTGACCAAGTAAATTACACTGACACCTCTTCTCTTCATCTCAATCTATCTCTATTATTGCATTTCTCTACCCCTACGGTATTATGTACGCTGTGTATTGTAAATTTTCTTCCTGCTGAATTATTATTATCATCGCTCACCAACCCTTCTTTAAAATGCCAACCGCGCTGCTCATCTACAGTACTACTTCTACTACCAACCTGATGATGATGATGAGGTGTAATGTAATGATTGTCACGAGATACTGTAATTACTTGGGATTGACATGTGCCCAGTGAATTATTACCATTTTGCCATCGCTCTTCTATGTCTCTCTATTTGTTCCTTATTACTTCCACCTTGTGCATTGCATTTGCACCCCCACACGAAATATTTGATGATACAATGATATGCATGCCAAATATGCAATTTAAATGTTATAATTTTGAATTGCAATCAGCCAAAAAGCGTCAATGATGCAATAACACGAGTCCAACTGACTATAAGTATTGAAGCGTTAGGATGATTTGGTTGGGTGTGTACTCAAAACTTATTCTGGGAGATGGTAATGCTAAAATGAAGATGATGATGGGATATGAATCGTATCATACGATGATTCATTCATTTCATGTTAATAATTATTTGAAATGGAGAGAAGTCAGAGAGTAATCAAATGAGAAAGAAAAAATACGCTCTTTTGGTCAACATACCTGTATCGATTATCATCACACTGAGCACGTATTTATGCCAAAATATCGACATGAATATTCATGATGATTTGACCATATTTGTACACAAGCAATCAAAGAAACTTGTGGTATTAAAAAATTGTGACCACCATCGTCATTCTAATCATTATCAAATCACCATCATCATCTTAGAGGGTAATCTTGGCTTATGATGATTATAGTACGCTGATTATTATTATGTGTTAGCCGTGTGTGATTTTTTACTGACTGTAATCAGTACTCTTGATAGTTAACTACATGTGCATGGCTTTTTGTGATCGCGAGAATATGGTAAAGCTGTTTACGAAATGTTTACAGGTACACGTTTGTTAGACTGGTGGTGTGTCATGATGAATTGCAACCATCGGTTTCTAGACGCCCCCGTATCCCCAATGTTTGTTGAATACTAAAATGGCGACATTATTTGCTAAGGTCAATCCACAACAAAAATTTATTTTCATAT